>LZPO01087292.1:180515-203151 GCA_001675575.1 Neotoma lepida | reverse complement strand
ATCACCACATCAGAAGTCAGGGACATGGCACGTAGTCTCAAACCTAATTGGCCCACTCAGTCCTGGGCCCTCCTGTAGCATAGGATGTCATCACATCTTGCTTGCTTGCCGTTGTGCAACCAAAACCAGACACGTGTGCGATGCTTGTAGGGTTTATTTGAAAAGTGGAAGGGGAGGGAGAGAAATCATCAAACACCTCATTATCCTTACAAATGGAGGGGGCGCTATTATTCCCATATTGCATTTTAGCATACACAGTACCAGTGCATGTAATGACTTCTCTAGGGGTCAAATGTCAACTGCCAGTGGCAGATCGGTGGAGGAGGTTGCTTTCAGCAGAGCTGGATGGGGCCTGGCCCAAACTTCTCTGATGTTAAGCACCTTAATGTCTACACCTACAGTTTGCCTTTCAGATAAATGAGTTCCTATGCCTTCAGCAATCTGGTCTGAGGTGATTTCATTGTTTCTCACTCTAGCTGTTGAAAACGAGTACAGTTTTTTTGTTTTTTTTTAAATAATAGATAAGAAGTTGAGGTCCTGGCAAGAGAGAGAAATAGGGGCAGGGTCCAGATGAAAGCTAAGCCTGCCTGTCATGCACATTGTCCCTTTCCAGGCTGCCCTGCCCTTTCCTAGCTTCCTTGTTGCCAGTACCATCCCCAGACAGCAATGAGGAAACATCTGTCCCAAGATACAGCCAGGGGAGATGAAACATCCNTAAAGGCTCTCTGACGTNCCCACAGAGTATGAGATCCCACAGGGTGCTTATTTTCAAAACAAAAGCTTGCCAATCAGATGCTTATCAACAGCTGAGAAAAACAGAATGAGCAAGCATGTAGCCAGGTGTGAGAACATGGAGACAGTACCCGGGACACTGTATCCATGGGCACAGCTTTGCTTCTCTGGCCTGGGGAGGCCTCAGCAGAACTTACCCAGGGCCTTCAGGATGCTTGAGGAAGACTTACCTGGCAGTCATTGGTAGACAGCATTGAATAGCTGATGTGTCAACTCTCACATGGTCCACTTTGGGCTGGCATCTTTTCAGACACCAGTCTTTTCCACGACTGTTCTTATGAAAAGGCCTCAGGGACAGAGAGATGTCTTTAGAAGGCATGCGTCACAGCACTAGGCGGGTATAACTGGGTTCTGTGTGTCTGTTTCTATCACAGGCTTTGTGACTTTCCGTAACTGAATTACCTGCTCTTAGTCTCCTAGGGTGTAGTAAGGATGAGAATAAAGGAGATAAATTTGCTGACAAGCAGTCTGGCAAAGAGGAGATCAGTGAACCTGTCCGGAGAGCCCCAGGGACCACTGTTCATCTTTGTTACAGATGTCTGGTCTGACCTCAGCAGCTGCCTCTCTGGTCAGAACCGTACAGATCTTGCATTGTCTTTGGTCATTCTGCCTGTCAGTCACTCCAGTCTCCACGAGTAACGGCATCTTCCCCGCCCTGCCTGTGCCCTGATCTCAGCGTCCACGTCTGGAAAACAAAACATTCGAGCAGGCTTTCATTCATCTCATCCAGCTTTGGGGTTCTGCCCTGGCATTGGAGTGTTCTGTACTCTGGACCCCACTGTGACAGCACTAGGTCTCACAATGTGGTAAACAGCAGGCCATACATGACCATCAGTCCCACACAAAAGAAGATGAAAGTGGGGAAGTAATTCCAGTAATGCCCATTTGCTCTGTCCAAAAACACAGCAACAAAAATTCACACCAACAGCAACAAAAAGAGAAAACCTAGGACAGTTCTTCCCCTTAGAGTTGTGCCCAAATATGGAAAAGGAAGCTAATGCTACAACCCATTACTTTGGCACAGTTTGGCTTCTCCAGATGACTTGATGGTTGACAGTTGGTGTGAACTTCCCAGTTGTTCTTCTGAGTTTAAAACATGTCTCTACATTTACACATGTATAGATATATGTGTGTGGTTTTTACAGCAATGTGGTTGACAGTTTTTATGTTGGGGTCATTGTAATTCTCTTGACAAGATGCCGGGTTCCTTCTTGAATGTCAGTGAAGAGATCATGAGCCTTCTGTACCCAGTACAACGTGCTGTCTCTTGCTGTGG
This sequence comes from Neotoma lepida, assembly GCA_001675575.1. NCBI lineage: Eukaryota > Metazoa > Chordata > Mammalia > Rodentia > Cricetidae > Neotoma > Neotoma lepida. The sequence continues at coordinate 201,083 of LZPO01087292.1, read as the reverse complement.
AGAAACTGTTTACACAGTGTCCTCCTCCCCAGGGCATTCACCCATTTCCAGGGTTTGCCTGGTACCAGGAAGGCTGCAGTGAGCATCCTTCACTCTTTGCTGAGTATCCTGTGGAATTAACTACAGCACTGAAGGTCTGACTTTGGAGTCTGGGGATGTCGTCTCTTTAAATTGTAGTGATGACCACCAAATCGGCTCCTGGGGTGCTACCTTGCCATCTGCTGTCTGCTGTCAGTCTGAACTCTTTCCCAAGCTGCTGAGTGCAAACTTGTCTTGCTCTGACTTTGTGTTTACTTCATCTGGTTGGCTTTCCCCAAAGTTTATCTGTTTGTTGGTCATTTTTGTCCCAAGAATTCCACATTTGTGTCTTTGGACCCCGCTCCTGTTTTGGTAAAATTTTTCTCTCCTTTTTAAAAATTATTTTTAAAGATCATAGTAATTTTTACCCTTCCAGGTCATCTGAGATGAGTGAATTAAAAGTAGCAATAATACTTCAGTGAGCTGTGCAGGTCATGGGTCTTTCTCACGAGTGTTGCTGTTTCTGCGTGCTCCTTAGTGCTACCCTGGGAGGTGGGCTGAGCTCTGAATGACCTTCTGGTTGTTAGGCCCTGGCTGAAAAAAGAGGGTAGAGCCTGTAAATCCTGTTGCTGCTGGGTCTAGAAGCCTGAGTTCATCCCTGCAGGCCACCCAGTTGTCTCCTGTCTCTTGGGGAAAAAAATCAAGGAAGCAACATAGACAAGGTGGGAGAAGGGAGACAGTATCCTGAGGTGTAGCTTGGAGATAAAGATGCAGCGTTTAGGTCACTTGGGGTACCTGTGGCTTTAGCTCAGGTATCTGGTCAGTGAAGATAGGTGTTTAGCAGTTCGAGAGACCATGCTGTTTGGTTACTAGGTCACAACCTTATCCATTGAGCCATCAGGTTTCCAAGACTCTCCATCTTTTTGCTGTCAAGTGACCCTGTTTGATTGGCTGCCCTGCTCCAAGCCTCTTACTCTTGTCTGAAATGAAATTGATGAAACAAACCTGCTTTTTAATGTCAGTACTAGAAATAAATGGGATAGATGTGTGAACACCTCAGCCTAAGGTAGAGCACCTCTAAAGCCTGTTGCCACCAGCTCAGGAAGGTAAATGACACTACACCGTAGAGAGTGACACTCCAAACTCTGCGGTGTGGAGTTTTCAACCACTTTTGAGAACAAGTCAACAATACCTAACCCCATGTATGTTAGGTATTCACTGTGCCATGGCAATTTAACCTCGAAGTCTACACTTGAGGGAAATGTTTAGACCTTTGTATAAAAAGAAATATGTAAATAGAACCATTAAAGATTTTCAATGACAAAAATAAATATATGGGAAAATAGACAAACACTCATCAACAGAAGTTTTGGCAGGTTTGTGTTATAAAATACTTGACAGCATTGAAACACTTCATATTGACACATTGTACTAATAAATTACAAATTTTGTGTGTGTATACATGTATGTGCATGTTAAGTATGCATGTCCATGTGTGTTCCTGTGCACATGTGTGTGGAGATTAGTCTACATTTGTGTGCACGTGTGCAAGGCTGGCAGGGAGCAAGCTTGGGTGGTGTTCTTCATACCTGTCATTTTTATGTGGACTCTGGAGATGGAATTCAGGTTCTTTGCTTGGAAGACAAGCACTTACTGACTGAGCCATGTCTTTAGCCCACTAAATGTTTTATAATTAGTATTTTTAGTTAGCATACAAAATTATGGGTTTCATTATGACATATTCTTACATTTATATCATCTTATTTGCTCATATTCACTCCTCACTGTCTCTCCTCCCCATTCACTGATCTCTTTCCTTGTCCCAGACAGGCTCCCTTTGGCTTCTATGTAACATGTATATGTGTATGTCCACATATGTGTGTATATATTTAGTTAAATCGAGGCTCCACGTAGGAAAGAAAATGTGCACCACTTATCTGTGAGTGTGGCTTATTTCACTTAACATAATGTGGCCTCTGGTTCTATTCTTTCTCCTGCAAATGATGTCATTTCTTCTTTATGGTTAAGGACAACTCCCTGGGGTTATATATGCCGCATTCTCTCATTTCTTCTGTCCATGTGTATCAAGGCTGGCTTCCTGTCTTAGTCCTCATGACAGTGATGTCATAGAAATGGAAATCTTGTGCTGCTGGGCTCCTTCGGGAATATACCTAGAAGTTAGATGGAAGCTCTATAAGGCGGTTATGGTGATTCTGTTTCATGTTTTTTTGTTTTGTTTTCTTTTGTTTTATTTTGGTGGGGTGGTTGTTTATTTATGAACCTTCAATTTATTTCCATAGTTGTTCCACATACTTACAATTCCCACCTATGTATAAAGGGTTCTCTTACCTGGGATCCTTGCTGTAGCATTTGTTTTCATTAATTTTCTTAATGATAACATTCTGCCTAGGATGAGATTCAACCATTTTTCCTAAGATTTAGCGTGGTCTGTGTGTGTGTGTGTGTGTGTGTGTGTGTGTGTGTGTGTGTGTGTGTAAGTGTATGCCATGTGTATTTAGGTGCTTCCGGAGACCAGAAGAGGCCATCAGGTCCCATGGAGCTGGAGTTTCAGGTGATTGTGTGCTGCCTTAAATGGTGCTGGGAACCAAACTCCAGTCTTGTGAAGAGCAGCAACTTCTCTGAACTTCTGAGCCCACTCTCTAGTCCAGTGAGATGGAATCTCAATGAAGTTTTCATTTCACTTCCCTAAAGTAAAATAAAAAAATAAAGTAAGGTATTGAAAAAATATTCAAATATTTATTAACCATCGCATTTCTTCCTTTAAGAACCAGTTGTTCAATTCATTTGTTTGTTGAATGATGGGTGATTTGTTGTGGGGTTTTATGGTTTGTTTGTCTTTATGTCTTTTGTTTTGAGAGTTTATATAATCTAGATATTAACCTCCTGTGCAATTGACAAAAACTTCTCTCCCACTTTGGGGGCTGTTGCTGTGCATAACCGTTTAATTTCTTGCAATCCTATCTGTCAGTTCTTTGGAACCCCTCGACTGTGCCTGTCTGTCAAAGTGCTGTCCCTATGCCTTCCTCCAGCACTTTCAGACCTTCAGGGCTTCCAATAAGGCCTTTGATTCAGTTTTAATTGATTGTGTCCAGACTCAGCGATGGACCAAGTTTCATTCACCTACGTGGAGATCGCCCATTTTCTCAGCATCATGTGGTAAAGAGGCTGTCTTTTTCCTAAAGAATGAAGCAGATTCTGTGGTGATGTGTGCATTATGATAACACTTGTTTAAATGTAAAGATTCATAACATAATCATTGGTGAGTGAATTAGTAGAATATAAAATATTGACTGAATAATAGACTTGCATAGACCTGATATTACTTGATGTAGGTGTATGTGGTGGTTAGGAAAGAGAGTAGAATAAAAACAGAGAAGGTAGGAGAAGCCTTAAAGTATAGTCTCTGTTTCTGATTTTGGGGAGAGCAGATGTGAAGGGATTATGACAAAATGTTAAGCTTTATTCAACTGGATGATGGCACATAAGTATTTGAAGTATTTTCAATTTTATTTGGCATATTTGAAACATTTTAGAATAAAATTTTTAATAAATACAGATGAGTTGTTTCATACAGTGAAGAAATGATAAAATTACAAAAACAGGGTGAAGCTTCTCTTCCCGAGAAGAAAGGGGCTGAGGAAGTCTGCTAGAAGCTTAGGTCATAGACTCTGTATGAGTTAAAAAGCAGTTAGTAGATGAGNAGGTAAAACTTACAGTTGTCTCAAGTATGCTTGGCTAAAGAAATTCACAGTGACCAAAGAGATCCCCAACTCTGTCACCAGCTCAGCTTTGTTTCTGTGTTTAGGAAGAGGNTCTGGTTAGATNNNCTCAGTCATAGGTTGCATTTGTGCTGGGACAGCCAGGTACGCTAATGCACACTTACGCTCTCATCATAAACCCTTGGGGGCTGAGGAGATGGTTCAGTGGGTACAAAAGATGGCTCAGTGGGTAAGAGTAACTGCTTTCAAAGCCCTAATACATACCTAAAAATCAGGTATGATTGCATGTGCCTATCAGTGGCAGAGGCAGGAGGATGGCTGGATCTTTGCGGCTACTAACTTAGCTCCAGGTTCAAGGATAGACCCTGTATCATGGAATAGGATTGTGCATGATAGATCAGGATACCTGATGTCCTTCTCTGGCCTTTGCAGGCACATACCACCACACACATACATGCACATATAACACACATATACATATACACACACTCACTTATAAAATCTTCTCCCGGAGTACTACACTATGGTTTTAGGAAGAGAATTTCTCTACACACTGTGGCTAGAATCTGCTTTCGTCTTAGACTGAGGTGATTCATTGTGTAAAATTGGGCCCAGTAGGTAAAGGTGCTTGCCCCAAGCCCGATGACCCAACTTCAGTCCTCAGAACCCACATAGTGGAAAGAGAGAAATGACATCCAACATTGTCCTCTGATCTCCATACATACAATATAGCACACGCATATACGTGTGCATATTACACACAAAATATACAGATGAATGTTAATTTTATAAGAAACTATGAGGGGTTGGAGAGATGGCACAGTGGTTAAGCGCACTGTCTGCTCTTCCAGAGGACCCAGATGGTTGCTACTTATAATTCCAGTCCTAGGAGATGAGACACCCCCACCCCGCCCCAGTTTCTGGCCTCAGCAAACCCCAGTCATGTACGTGGAACACAGATATACATGGAGACAAAACCCACATGCACAGAAAATAAAATTTAAGAAAAAAAGAAATTAACATAGAAATTACNGAAATGGGTCCTGGNTCCACAGGCTGCCCCACATATGATGCCCAGGGCTTCTCTGGAACACTTGAAGGCCAGGGTCCCTCTTGCACCTTGGAAGAGCTGTTAGATCTCTGCTCCCTCGTTGTATGAACAAGTTCAGTCCTCTCTCTTTGGGAAATTCTCAACCTCCCCTTGGTTACTTTCTTTTGTTCCTTAACCTTCTAGAGCCTCTGTTCCTTCTCCTGCCAGGCTTTTTGGGGTACACCAGCGTGTTCCCAAGTTAGGCCTGCAGTGGAGACCTCTGAGTGAACCGTGGCTGTGCCCTTGTGCTCCCCGTCTCCTCTCAGGAAGCCCAGCTCCCAGTGCTGTGTGGGGAGCTTCCTGCAGCCTTCCCTCCTATGGCTGCAGGCTGAGGGAAAGAGTTCCTTTCTCTCTCCCGGTCTGGCTTGTGATTTTTGTTCTGGGGTTCTGCCCCTGCTTCGCTTTGTTTGTCAGCATCAAAGCTGAGCCCAGCTGTGTTTGTTTATAGGTCCTTTATTTCCATGAAACCTGCNGATTTTTCTCGGTCAGTCTGTGTTCTTAATAATCAAGGAGGTAAGTCACTCACATGGCCACAGAGGAAGGGCTGGGACTCAAAGCCGTAGCCTACTCACTGGCCTTGTCCTTGGCTGTATCCACTAGTCACAGNAACCATGTAGCTTTATTGCCTTCCAAGTTGCCATGCCTCAAAGAAGTCTCTAACAAGGAATTCATATAGAAATATTTTGTTTTTAAATTTTTTTCATGACTAATTTCTTACTAGCAAATATCAATTATGTATGATAATGGCCTCATTATGACATTTCCATCATGATTATAATATTACACCTACCCTCCTATTGCCTCCTCTTAGGTAGAAGTCTTGCCTATGATTTTTGAGTAACATGAAAGATCTTATGCTTCAGATTTTAGTTTTAAAGTCTAGAACCCCAGAAAATCAAACAGGCAAGAGCATGGGTGTTGGGGTTTTTCTTTGTAACTTATAACTGGGCCCTACTAGCCATGTGGTCACATTGTCAAGTAGTTTGTTGGAGCTCATTTGGGTGAATGAAGCCATAGTTCAGCAGTGGTAAGCCTAACCTGTAACCTGACATGACATTCAGGGGATTTTCTGATACATAAACCGCCCTAAGCCAGGAGAAGCCAAGAGCTGATAGAGGCTTCTTATAGAAATGTATTTCTAAAGTGGTTTAGTCAATCTTAGAAAATGCTGCCCAGTAGATAGGACAAATAGCCCTAGAGAACATTATGTGGCCTTTTCCGAGAACCTGGATGAAANAGGTAGCTGCCTGAATCTGATGTTAAACCAAAGAACCCAAGTCACTGAATCTCCGGCACCACAGGGGAAGGAGCAGCCAGCCGGAAAGAGGCCGGTGTCCACCTGAGTGCCTCTCCACTTCCCACCAAATGGACTGACATCCATCAGGCTCCCAGAACAGCCAAGACAAGACCATATTTGGATTTGTAACTCCCAGGGTATGTTGTAGGCAGGTCTGGTTCTTGTTGTCCATTGCCTCTGAGATAAAATCTGGGCCTCTGCTTAGCTTAAGACAAGCCATTCATCTGGATACCCTCCCTCTCAGGACTGGACTGCCCAAGGGCTACATGGGTGACTGCAATTTGCTTGTGGGGATATCTTGTCAATCTTCCCAAGAGTTGTGGTTCTCTGTCTTGTGTTAAACTCTATCCCCACCCAGCTTTGAGTGTCTCCCGCAAAATCAATGACCTAAGCAGGGAGATAGGAGCCTTGGTTGCTCTGCTAGGCTGAGGTGACAGAAGCCAATGAACTGGGAGTCTGGATCTCCTCATTCAATGAAGTGAATGGGAAGATGGAAGAAGTATGGCTATAGACACTCATCTAAATGAGGATTCTGCAGGGAGGATCTGCCTTTCTTCTCAGCCCCAGCAAGGCAAAGGGGGAGCCTGGCTATTCAGTATGAAGATCTGATAGAGCAGCTGTGGTTTCATGCCCCGGATCTAAACCAGGCATGGCTCTGAGGGCTTTCCGCTTGGTACCTCACTGAGCCTTTAGCCAAACTTCTGGAGAGGGGTACTGTTTTCATTACCACTTTGCAGAGGGGGAATGAGTCTGCAAAAGAATGAGTACCTCACCCTAAGTGACACAGAGCTAAGAAGCAGCAGGCCCAACTTCNGCCATTGGTCACTGGGCTCTAGAACATCACCTCTTGCTCATTAGGCTGTGTTGTGGGTTNTCTCAGGCTAACAGGGCTAANGCCGNGCACNGTTGNTACCAGGCCTGTTACAGGTTTACAATTAAGAAAGCAAAGGCTTGGGTGACACCCCTAGAGCTGCATAGCTAACAAGTGGAGGGGCCAAGAGTCTAGCCCAGGAGGTCTTGGGGAGCCTAGATTCCTGCCCTGTGTCTTTAGGGAGGGGCTAGGAAGGGGGTATGACTGGACTTGCTGGTGAGAGCTCCTATAAGCACTCTGCTGCCCTTTGAAGGTCACAAAAAGGGAAACAACTCAGTGTATCCTTGAATGTTGGGGAGGGGCTGGGCCTCTCCCATCATATACTCAGCTGGACCCCTCACCTGAGCTGAGCAAAGGATGGTGCCAGGATACCACCCTAGCATAGTGACAGTACAAGCATAGTGCCAGCATGCAGTTGTANCTTGTAGATTACTAGAGAAGTTGATACCGCCTGGTATATCCTTGACCATCATCTCTCTGGTTCAGTTGTCAATGCTCTTGATCCTCACAGCATAATAACAACTGTGAAGCTAATACAATAATGATACTAAATCAATAACTAGTTGTTACCATGTTCAGACTCCATTCTAAACAGTCCCATTTTTTTGATCAATAAAACTTTATTATTCCTATTTTGTCAGGTGAGACAAACACAGGCTAAGTAATCCTCAAAAGGTTGCTTGGTTGGCAAGTGCTAAGTCATTATTCTAACCAGGGCTTCCTCTCCAAAGCCCTTCACTACGTTGATCATGTGCCGGGAATTTGAGACACACAGATGATGAATGGATTGCCATGGTCCCTCTGCTATACGTTACGAAGTTNAAATTTGGGCTCAGGATTCATCTGTCACCTGCTTTAACTACGTCAAGTCAGGCTCAGCAAATACTCCTTTAGATAAGGACAGTCAGTGTGTGAAGGAAGCCCAGCAGAAGTGTTGAATGGAGTCCTGAAGAGGCACGTGATAAAAAGGTAGTCAACAGTTTGGACTAACTTAAAAAACTATTGAAACGGGAATCAATCAACTCTGCGAAATCGACTCATTGAGATAGATCAATCATTTTTAAAGAAGAGTCCACTTCATAAGATAATAGCTCATGGATGTTACCTGCCCCACCCCACCCCTTGAGAACAGGCAGTCTCAGTTGTAATAGACCACGCCTCACTCCTGTCCTGGCCATGGATGTGTTGGTGTTCAGATAAAGTTACCTCTTGGAGAAAGAATTGATCAGCACATCCATCTAGAAATGCCTCTTGGCTGTCTGTAGGTTCAGGGCTCTGTTTTATAGAGGAGAGTCCCCTTTCTGCCCTCACAGTGCTTCTGGTGAAGCCCAGAAAGCTTCTGTGAACCTAGAGAGGTTACTGTTAACTCCAGTGGGGAGTAACTGAATGGGGTTCCTAATGCATTTCCACTTGCAACCCCCTATTGCCTGAGAAATTTTTACACAATCCCAGGAATATAGATATATGAAATAGGTATACNAATCAGATATCTGCTGATGATAAATCATAATNAAATGTATTTTAAAAGAGTAATATACAAATAACTTTACTGCCTGNAGAGATGGCTCAGTGGTTAAGACTGCTCTTCCAGAGAACTGGGTTCAGGTCCCAGCACCCACATGGAGTTCACAACTGTTTGTCACACTTCAGTTCCAGGGGATCTGGCACCCTTTCACACACATACATGCAGGCAAAACACCAATGCACATAAAATAAATAAACCTTTCAAAAATAAAATCAAAAATTATTTTTAAAAAACTAGAATGTTTTAATGGGAAACAGAGGCAGGTCCGACGTCAGTCTTGTCCACAAAGTGAGTTCCAGGACAGCCAGAGCTACACAGAGAAACCCTGTCTGAACAAAACAAAACAAAACAAAACAAATAAATTTACCATTTATTAAAGATAAAAGTAAATTTGCATACCAGTGAGATGGTCATGCTTGCTTATTTTTCCAAAGCGACTTAGATTGTGAACACGAGATTCTGCAGGACACGGAGCATCTTCAACATTTTTCNGCATTGGTCTATAATTTGACTTTATAATCATGAGTTCTGGGATAACCACTTTGCATAAATATGTAGTACAAAATAACAGAGATGTGTTCAGGGCCACTTCAGAAATTGTTGGAAATTCTGTTCTAATCTCAAACCAAAATTCACTTAGTGATTTTTTTTTAAATTAAACTCACATCAGCAACTCAAACATCATTTTTTAAAAATCAAACATTCTAGCACAATACAGTTCAAGGATATACTATCTTTATACATACACACTAAAGAATGATGGTAGGAAAATCATAAAAGTCTTGGTTTTCCCTTCTTAAGCCATTATGTTTCTGGAAGAGCATAAGGCTTCATATGTTTAGTAGAAACACCACAATCATAACNTACAAGAGTCTCAAATCTGAACCAAGCAAGGTGTTTCAGGAAACTGGTGGCATTGTCTAGTAGCATAGTACACATAGTACAAAGTGTGTATGTGTTGTAATTTAGAGCCCAATGTGAGCTAGCAGGTGTGAGCACTTGCAGAAGCATACTCATTATACACTTGATTTGGAATTCTTTTTCATTATTGCAGAAGTTCAAAAGCCGCCTACCACTGTGAAATATTTCATGACCCCCATTTTCAGTTACATGGTTCCCTATAGAGNTGCAACTTATAATTTAAGCAGCTGGGTGATAGAGGCCATGCAGGGGGTGCTAGTTGGCCATGGGGCATTGCCTTCTACAGCACAGAATTGATACTTTAGCTGTGTGTTAGCCAAGTGAAAAGTGCAGAAGAGTGTTCCAGATAGGAGAGTGTGTGTCTGGAGCTTAGAACCTTTGTGCAGTTGCAGGAGTGGACAGTGGTCCAGCCAGTTGGAGTACAGGAGGGGACAGCATGTACAATTCACAGATGAATGTCATGGGGTACCTGCCTCGTGACTCTGGTGAGGACCCTTGAATGGGTATGTTCTCCCTGATGACAGAGTTATCCTTGGGGTAGGAAGGGAAGAATCATCCGCTGAGCCCTCCCCCCATGGGAAGAAGTTAGGGCAGATACTGTTCTGTGCNAATAGAAGGGGTCTTCATTTTTTGGAAGGTCACAACAATTTCTGAGAGGGTCTGGACCCTTTTCCAAGAAAGCATACTTAGTGCGTGAAATGGTACAAATCATTTCTTCAAGAGCCTGTCCATGAACTTGGGGACCAATGGTCAAGGACCCTGGTTGTTTTCACCTTCACCTTGACTCCCACTTGGAAGTAGCGCTGGCTGGCCACAAACAGGAAATGCACTTTGTATGGAACCCCATCCAGCATTCTTCCTGGACCTNCAGACTTGCCCACATTAGTAATCGGAGGAGTGATTACTGCCTCAGAGGTTAAGTCTATAACTCACCTTGATGGAAGACCCCTGCACACCCACCCACACACCTACACCCACACCCCCCCACACACACACCACACACACGCATGCACGCACGCATTCATGCACGCAAGCCCCCTTTCCTCCACAAGGCATGTGTCGCTTTCCACATGTGCGGTTTTCTTTCCCAGTTACTTCACGCCGTTAAGGAAGTCTGAGTGGGAAGAGTAGGGACCCAAGGTCCCTACACAGTGTGTCTCTTTCCTTCCCNCCTACCTCTTTCCACAGTCAGTCAGTCTTTCCCAGCTGCCTAGATGTCTGCTGCCTGGGCTCTGTAAAGACTCCACTTTCTGCCTGGGACTCTTTTCTGCCAGACGGGTGCCTGCATTGATTCATTACCTCATCCAAACCCTCCTTCTGGTACCACCTGCTCAGTGAGCTCTGTTCACCTGCCCTATTTATATGCCCTTCCCCCTTGGATCAAGTGCTCCCTGCAGTTATCATGAGTCCAGCAAGCTATGTGGTTGCCTCCTGGTTTGTTTATAAAGCCCTACACAGTCAAGCACATGGGCTGCTCAGTTGACTGTGCCTAGAAGAGTATTCCATCTGTCTCTTATACACATCTCTATGTGGTTGCCTCCTGGTTTGTTTATAAAGCCCTACACAGTCAAGCACATGGGCTGCTCAGTTGACTGTGCCTAGAAGAGTATTCCATTCCTATACTTGGGGCATTCAGGCAGTATTTTTTTTTTTAACTTTTTATTTTATTTTTTATGTGCATTTGTGTTTTATTGCATGTATGAGGATGCCAAATCTCCTGGAACTGGAGTTACAGACAGTTGTGAGCTGCCATGTGGGTGCTGGGAATTGAACCCGGGTCCTCTGGAAGAGCAGTCAGTGCCCTTAACCATTGAACCATCTCTCTAGCCCCCAGTCAGTATTTTTAAAGAAATTTTAATTATATTTATTGTATTATGTGTGTGTAAGGACAGGGTGGTCCATAGGACCCATGGTGAACTTGTGAAGGTCAGAGGACAACTTTGCAACTGTCTGGTTCCTCTTTAGACCCTTTCACCACTTGGGGCCTGGGGATAGACCACAGGTCAGCTGGCTTGGTAGCAGGCACCTTCACCCACTGAGTCATCTTGCCAGCCCTCAGTCGATGTATTCTGAATTGTGGACTGGCAATGTTCCAATTCCACATAGACAAACACCTCTGGGGTCATCTGTCTGCATGGAGTGAGTCAACAGATTGTCTTCCAAATCCCAAGCCCAACTCGGGCCTGGAGAAATGAGAACGTCTCATTCGCCAAGTTCTTGGATTCCACTTCAGCCTGCACCCTTATGAAAGCAATTAGCACCTTTGATTCAGAGAAACGATTCCAGCGGTCTCTTGGGAGTTGGTAGCAAATCTGAGGCTCTCTCATCCAGGCAGTGGTTTCCAAAAGAAATGAATTCGGCCTCGTCTGGTCACCAGGCTCTGGGTTCCAGGGCTCGCTGACACTGAAAAANCCATAGCCGTTGTTTGAGGCTTGCGTGGGTTTCTGGCTCTTAGATTTGTAGCAAAATGATAGTTTCCATTGTTAGGCCTCTAGGAGCACTGTCCCGTCCTCAGATGCAACCCTGAGGCCTCAAAAGAGAGAGCCCAACCCTCCCCATCGCTAAGAAGCAGGTGTGAAGACACCTGACATGAATGGCAAAGCCCTTCTTTCCTCATGGAGTNTGTGCTTGCCTCAAACTTACAACCAACCCCAGGCTACTTTAGCCCTGGTTGAGTCTTCTTCCTATGTCCCTGAGGCCGTAGACGGTCTTGTTGGAAACCCTTACCATGGCCATGGAGATATTAAATTAAGTGTTGCAGCTTAGTATGGAATGTGCAGATACTTGAAGCAGGATTTAAAAGACGTTCTGATTCCTCAGAACTGTAACAGTATATTGCCTCCGAGCAGAGAGCAATGCAGAGAGAACATCCTTTTCCGAGCCTCCAGCCTGCTGCTCCTCAGTGAAAAGGCGGTTAAATCATGCACNGGGCATGGAGCATGGAAAGGGGGAGGATGTGTTCTGTTTAGGAGACCCAATATGCGGGCCTGTTTTGCTGGCTGGAGGAATGAATCATTTCAGCCATGCACACCAGCTGCAGCCTGTGGAAGTAAACCGTCGGCTTTCCCACAGCATGCGCTGTATATTTCATTGTTAGAGCTTTGCGTTTTGACAGGTAGTTCTTATCCTTCTGGAAAGAGAGGTCTGAAGCCAGCAGCTGGAGGAAGACCTGGCAGGGCCTGCTGTCTAAATTGAGAGCAAGCATGTGCAGTGAAACCTCATTAGAACATGACCTGTTATTACGTGGATTTTGATATCCCATGGGGCAAATATGTCTCCCAGCATAGAAGAGCTCCATGCTGCAGATGCCTGCTGCAACTTGTCTAACCCAGGGCACAACCTTGTCCCCGAAAGTGCTTGTCATTTGCCTTTGGTTTTCTTTAAATTGAAAACCACACCAAGTACATATCTTGAAAAAAAAATATATGTATGTGTGTTCACGCGCGCGCGTGCGCACGCACACACACACACACACACACAAATATATGCACACACGTACTATGTAAGGAGACAGATGAAAACCTCTGGTGTGTGGCCAGTGTTCAGTGTTCGCTGAGGTCCTTTCTCTAATAGAACTTGCTTTGGAGGAGAGAATGTANNAGATTGATTGTAAAATGGCCCCTGCTCCTCCAGATTCCCCATATTCTTGTTCTTTGCACTGTGACTTGATAGCTGTTTCTATAAAGAGGTAGGATTCAGTTTCTCCTGTGCTTGAGTCTGGACTCCCTTGAGACACAGTGACCTAGAGAATGCAGTAGAAATGAAAGCATGCCTCTTCTGAGCCTCAGCCCCAAGGGGCTTGTGATCTCTGCATGAACTTGTGTTTCATGCAGAACATCCTNACGTCTGTCTTCATTTCTCAGAACTCTGTCTTGCTGTGTGAAAGCAAGCCCAGCTAGGCACATATAAGAGAGACTATTTGTCCCATCAAAACTCATGAGAGAACCAAGCCAAGATTAGCCACCTCGTCAACAGGCATTGGAGCATGAGTTAGCCCAGCCAAGGCTAGGCAAATCACCCTATTGACCAAGACTCATGGTCAGTAATAACTGGAGGCTCCTTTAATCCANTGAGTTGTGGGAAAAACTTGTTACACACCATAGCTAACTCATACAGGAGGGTTGTCAATATGAAAGTAAATNCATAAGGGAAGAGNNTTCAGGCAGGACCACCTTCCTTGAAATAACCAGTGCCTCATGAACAATCTATGTCTACTTTAAATAAGAAGCAAGATCAAAGAGGCTGTAAGAAGAGCTAAGGCCAGAGCAGAAGGAAGTGTGTGGAAGGCTGAGGCAAGGTCTGGGAATAAGTAGGGAGCACCTAGGCTGTGGTGATAAGATTAGATTTTGGTAAAAGTGCTGAAGAAGCCACAGGGGACACTGGCAAGGGTGGATATGGGAAGCCCACCTGAAAGGCCCTGGCTGAGGTCACAGGATAAGTGCTGGTGATTCAACTACCCATGGCCATGAGTGAGCAAAGCCCCCTCTCTGACTGTTGCTGGAGAGCAGTAGTCATCCTTAACACCTGCTACTTATCAACCTAGTGGTGACCTTCAGGGCATTGGGGATGGGCTGCTGGGGGACATCTCTATTATCTCTCTGACTTCAAGGCCTGGCACATAGTGGCTCTAAGAAAACTCCTGCCTTGGTAATGCTTTATGTTTTTACGCCCACTTTTCAACTGTGGTGGCTTCCTTGGCCTCTCTCCTTCCTTCCTTCTACGGCCTGTAAGAAGCAGAAGTAGCTCTAGGACTTGGCTTTTGTTATTACTGATCATCTCTTAATGGCCTGTGGCCACCGCCCAGTGGGTTCCTCTCCCAGACCCCAGGGAGGATGCATGCCTGGGCTCTGTTTAGGGATCCTCTGACTCATCCTGTGACTGAGGGAAGTTTCTAGGCTTCTTGGCTCCCCTTTCTGCTGCTGTCAAATTCCTCTGGTTTGCACTTCCCACCAACCCACCTCCTCGAAGGCTTGTGCTGAGGCCTACTGTGCTCCAGTGTTTATGCAGCACCCACAATGATGAGGTGGCTGAGGGAACGTATGCTGCATTGAGACTCTGCCCTGATGAGCTAACTTAGTTCTTCATGTGCCTGGGGAATCAGAACTGAAGGCACTTTATGAAGATGCGGCCCTATTATAGCTCCCCCCGCACACCGCCCTTTTATTAGTAGAATTATTCAGTGCTGGCTTTCTCCTTTCAACTGACATAAATTTTCTCTGACTCCGCTTGGACTTTTCTCTCCCTTTTTTTTTTCTAGGGGGGGTGGGTGGAATTTAGAATTAAAGAGTAGCAACCATTGGGAATGCAGACCTGTCTTGAATTTCACAGCAGTTCATGAACTTCAGGAAATCTGAACACACAGCATGCAATTAAGAGCAGGGGGGATTTTTTTTTTTAATCAATTGTGAAAGAGAAGGTGGTCTGCTGAGAGTGGCTCATGAAGGCCTCTGGGGCCTGGGAAGTGGCTGACAGTAAATAGCCTGGTTGGCAGCCAGAGCCTATTTTGTTTTTTGATCTCCTATCAGCCCACGTTATCTAGGGTGAAGCATGGCACGCCCCTTTTCTGGACATGGACACCCAAGGTCCTAGAACTGTCACTAAGCTGAGGAGAGAGCTCGGGGACTTAGAAAGTGACCTTTCCCTCAAGGGAGTCTCCCCTAAGCTTTGCAGAAGCTGTGTGACTAACTCTTGTCACCAGTTCAGTTCTGACAAGGTGCCGAAGACAGGAAGCTGAGGGATGAGAAGGAGGAGGAGGCCAGCAGCCGAGGTCAGAGAGAGCCTGGGGGGACATGAGCTGGGCAGGCAGCTGGAGAGCCAGCCATGTAGGAGGGTTACTTAGCAACTCCTCCATCTCCTGTTTTGGCTCAGACCCAAAAAGAAAGGCAGGGCTTCTGCGTCAGTTCCCATACCATAAGGAGAAGCCAGGGACTAACAGGCACACCAACGCCAAGGACGTGCAGGTCTAGGTTCTGTTACTGCAACAACATTGCCCTGGGGCCTGGCCCTTACTTCTCTGAATCCATAAGATAGCATCCAAGTTCCCCTCCCNGGGTGATTCCAGGTGTCGACTGTGCTGATGTACATAAGCCAGCAGCAGTTCCTGGTACAGGATGGGCACAGAATGGCATGGATGCTTCAGCTGGAGGAGGTTTTATAGAGATGAATGGAAGGATCCTTGGCATCTNCAAGAGCTTGGTGTCAGTCTGGTTTAGTTACCGCTGTGTGGTCTTCAAGGAAATCATCCATAGCCTTCCTGGGTCTCAGAGGTCCTTTCCTCTGTCACGCTGGGCTAGTGAAAAGACCTGTGCTTGGGATCACAGGAATGAAGCTGGTGATTACAGGATGCACCACCCAGGGCTTGGCTTGCAGCTCCAGCCATAGCCAGACAGCTCATGCTCTTAAGATCTTCCTCTGCAGCTAGATTTCCAGGGAGC
Organism: Neotoma lepida; assembly: GCA_001675575.1. Classification (NCBI taxonomy): domain Eukaryota; kingdom Metazoa; phylum Chordata; class Mammalia; order Rodentia; family Cricetidae; genus Neotoma; species Neotoma lepida. Next base: position 185,187 of record LZPO01087292.1, on the reverse strand, counting down.
AGGGAGGGGGGTTGATGTCCTACTCCTTTACCTCCCCTTGTGCTAAGCCCTGGGTAGAGCTTGAGAGGCCCTTGAGCCAAAGCTGGCTGGAGGTTGGTTGGGGCTGCTGGGAAATGTCCTTGGGCCAATGCTCAGGCCCTGCATACAGAAACAATGGTAACATGTCTGAGGAGCCCAGATGTGTGTAGGTGACCTCTTGTAGTAGCATCTGTCATAGCCACTCTGTTAGCATAGTTACAAACTGACACTCAGGCTGTTGCTTCAGGATACAAAATTCTAAATTAGTCCAAGTCTCCTGCAGACTCAAGGCAGAGTGGGCACTGTTTCCAAAGCCCTGGCATCTCTACAGCCACACACTGGGGGAATGGCCACTTCGAGGTCTTCACTCTCTGAACTATGAGCTCACAGAGGGTACAGTTCCCTATCCCCCACTTCTGTCTAACCCTCAGTGTATAGATGCAAAATCCAGAACCAACAGAGGCATCAGCCGATGACTCACTGAGGGTCCCATGCCTACTACTAACAAACAGGACAGGAGATTTGAACCATAGCCCTTGCTCTTCCTANGGCATCTTCCTTGGTACCCTTTCCTGGGGTATTCTCCTTCTCTCCTGTGTCTTATTACTGGAATTTTGTCCTCTGGAAAAGGTCCATTCTGTGCAGTCCCTTAAAAGGCCATGAGACTCAGCAGGTGAAAGTATGATTCGGGACAGTGTTTACTTAGAGAACTCTGGCAAAGGGAAATGCTGACAGATTTTATCAGGGATTTGAGAGAAACAGCAGCCACCACAGGATGTGGATGAAGCAGGAGGTGTTGGGCAGTGTAGAGCCAGAGTCTTGACCATAGAGCTGTGCGGCCTCGGGTGAGTCACTTCTGTTTGACAGACAGAAGCCTGTGCATCGGTTAGATGGAAATATCTGAACTGACTCTTCAGCGTTCTTTGGAGGTTGGGAAGAGTGTATGTGCAGTCCTNGGCCTGTGTGAGAACTTCAGGGAGCTGCCCATCACAGCAGTGAGCATTCTTGTTAACCAAGCAGTGTCTAACCTAGACCCAAATGCCAACATAAATGAGTATATTCCCTCATTTCTAATATGGCCCTTGTGTCAATTAATAGGCCTTTGTCGATGATGACAAACACACTAGTCCAAGGTTAGCATCCTCACCATTCAGAGCATCAGGGAAGTCAAGTCAGACCACCCAGCTAAGGAAACTGTGGGTCCTCCCCACTGCCAAAAGCTTGCTGACAGACCCATTACTTAGACTTGTGGCGCACAACAGGCATCCTCTGTGTCCTTGCATCGTAACACTCAGGTAGACGGTGAGGCAGGACCAGAGGGCTCAGGAAGCCCACAGGAGGAAGAGAGATCCTGGCTGGATATATGGAGGAAGAAGTAATAAAACGTGTAAAGACCACATGAGGAGGACCCCCGTGGGTCACCCAGCTACCCTGCCTCCCCTTTCCTGGCACGCCTCCAGCAGGCTGTGACATTGCCGCTGGGCCCGCCCAGCAGCCCTCAGTGTCCCGACTCCTCCAGCATCTGTTGCTCTTCACTGCATCCTTCCAGATGCAGAGGCATGTGAGGAATTGAGTGAATCGTAAAGTTCAACGAGCATCTTAATGGCTGACATTTATGGAGTGCCTGCTGCNGCCCAGCTCTGTACAGAAAGCCTCCTCCTAGGTAGTTCTCAGTAGCTCTGTGCAGCCTTTGCTGCCACAGGTGCCCATTTGACAGATGGGGCGACTGAGGCCCGAAGCAAAGGAAGTACTTAGCTATCGAGCAGTGGAGATAAGCGTAGGTCTATCCCACACCCAAACCTGTTTCTTATCATGCCATATCCTGTGATTCTGTAATGTTCCCAAAGTATTTACTTGGGTCACTGGAAAAGAGGTGATACAGGTAGAGAAGAGGGGAGGGGGGAGCTGGGGTTGGTTTGGCAGCTAAACCTGCTTCAGGTACTGCTCGTTCAGTTTTGTGAGCCTCAGAGAAGTTAACCAACGTGATCAAAGCCACACAGTCTATATATAAAAGGAGTCTTCATGGGCCCTGTGGTTTTCTTAGCTTCTGGGGGAAGCTTGCAATTTAGAATTGTTGCTGTTTGGGTTGAAATAACAGAGCAGAGGAAGCTCCAGGGTCAAACATCGCACAGTGAAGGGAGGAAAGCAGAGACCCTCAACGGGTCTTTTGAACATTTAACAAAATGTGATTATTTGAGGATGGCTGTGTGGGGTAGTGGATGGGCTTTAACGTTAGAAAGCAGAAGGTGAACCCTAAGCCACCCTTCACTAAGCGACCTCAGGCAGACTCCATGTTGCCATCTGAAGTGAGAACAGTGACTCCTCTACAGAGTGGTTGGCACTGTGGTGACACATACACACCGAGTTCCATGTGACACCTAGTGTGAAATGANGGCTCGGTTTACTGTTTTCTAGAAGATTCCAAATACCCCCACCCAAGTGTCAAAAAATAGCCAACAGAGTAATTGAAGCATGGGGTTGCTTCAGCCTTTTCTTTTTGATGCCCACCCACGTGAGGGCCCATGGCAGTGGTGGGATGGATGTGGGGATGCCCGTTACCAGGAATGATGTTCCCTNAACAGTCTACAACTCACTNCAGCTTCTTGCTGGCTCTGCGTGAGCACCTCTCCACCACTGACCCAGAGGCCCAGGTCCACACGAATGGGTGACAAAGCCTGCCTGGCCTGTTCTCCACTCTCCAAGTCATTTCTGAATTGCTGCCAGAATGGAGCCATAAAAGGCGAGGCTGCCTGGCTGATGCCTTTGTTCTTCTGAGCTGGAATGTCTCACAATGACAGGCAGTGAGGAAAAGCCCCTTCAATGTCCCAGTGCCACCTCCCTTCAGCAGCTCCATCAGTCTCGCCTTCCTGGGTTGCACACCCTGCGGGTGGCTGGCTGGAAGATCAGTGCTCCCTGGGCCTAGAGAGAGGGACCACCTGAATTTCCACCTACTGGGTGGCCAGCTGTTGACATTATCTCCTGGGAAAGGAAGAGACCTGGAGAAACAATAGCCAGGAAGTTGCTGGGGACTTATATGTTTGGGGGATTGGCCTCACGGTCCTCAAGCTTCAGGGGTCTTTAACTGAGTGCCTACTATGTTGAGTAGCACAGTGGTGGAGTTTGAGTTTGTGGATTTTGGATTTTATTATTATTCAGATGTGCTGAGGCTCAGCATACCAGAGGACAACAAGGGCCACTGAAAGATACTTTGTTCTTCAAAGTCCCAAGAGGAGGAGCCACAGCATGCAGTGCAGGGGCCACCTGGGAAGCACCAGTCATCAGAAGGCAGAGGGAGCCAGGAAAAATATGGCAAGAGCCTTTGTAGTGGTTTCTGTGGGGCCGGCAAGCCAGGCCAGCGACTGACTCATTTGAATAGTTTCACAGCCTCTCTCGGGTGGAGGGACTCTTCTAGCTATCTAGTACCTGGCCCAGGGTCACTGAGACACNAGGGTTCAGGCACGGCAGACGCAAAAACATCGAAAACCATTCGTCTAATTTAATTGTCCAGTTGTGCCAAAAATGCTAACGTGATATCTTTGAAGAGTAATTGGTACAAAGAATATCCTCAAAGAGAAATATTTCCACACACGTCTGGCTCTTCTCTTGCCTTCCTTGAATTTCGCCCCTCCCATTGGCCAAGCACTGAGTGCTCCGTCCCTTCCCCTCTGCTCAAGGACCTAGCTCCTGCAAATTGTTCAGCCACCAAACTTCATCATGCTATGGAAATGAATGCAAATTCCTTCTTTAGATGTAGTCCAAGATATTCATGGAGGAATTCTTAATCCTCTATTGCTGCCAAATATGGTCTTTGCAAGTGTCTGTTTAACCTGGTAAGTTGAGAAATTGTTGCTTGTACCATTCAGAGACCCAAGTAGCTTCTCTCATGAAAGGAGCATAAATTTGAGGTTTGGGTGATATTTCCTGGAAGTGAGTCCAGAGCCTACTGCTAGCTTATCCCCCCTAGTCATATTCCCTGGAACTTTCCGGAACAGTCTAAAGGCTGTCTCTTATACACATCTAGATGTGTATAAGAGACAGGGTCTTAGCTGACTAAATGAATTCTGAACTGGGGCATGTCAAAAGCAAGAGACACACAAAGCAAAAGGAGGTCTGTGCAAGGGGAAAGTCCAGCGTGGAGAAAGGACAGAGAAAGGAAGCTGCAAGGTCTGGAATTTTCCTTGAACTTCCTAATCACCTTCAAGGGCCTAGTGGCTTATCTGACCATGGACCATCTGTTCCTCCCTGGAGTTAAAGAGTAGTATGGGCAGAGCCCTTTGAAACCTTTGAACACAGGGCCCCCATGACAGCTGCCTTCATCCCTCTTGGTATCACCTTGGTCCACCTTCTGCACTCACCTCCTGCTCCCAGACCGTTTGGAACCCATCTGGAAGTCGTTAGGAAAATCAAGCTTGGTTGAGGCTCAGCAAGTAGGAAGACCTGTAACTAGGAGATAAGAAAAGGCTTGACTTTGCTGCTTGGCCACACTCTGACTGGGTTCCTTAAGGGGGTCTGCCCCAGCCTTCACCTACTGTCCACCCTACCTGCCATCACGTGGGGACAGAAGTACCAGGAGAAAAGCTCCTTTGGAAGAGAAAATTCAAATGGAGAGGCACTCAAGGCATTGGTCCTTGTGGGCAAAAGGGGCTTCTCTGCA
>LZPO01087292.1:160788-179684 GCA_001675575.1 Neotoma lepida | reverse complement strand
AGACAAGTTTTCTCTGTATAACAGCCCTAGCTATCCTGGAACTTGCATTGTAGACCACGCTGGCCTCATACTCACGGAGATCAGCCTGCCTCTGCCTCCCAAGTGCTGGGATCAAAGGCNTGCATGCGTGGCCACCACTGCCCAGCTGTTTTTCATCATCTTAAAGATGGAATCTTACTGTGTGTAGCCCGTGCTGACCTTGAAATCCTACTCTTCCTATCTCAGGTTCCAGAATGCTGGGATTACAGGTGTGTGCCAGCATGCCCTACGAAAGATTTAACTTTATTTATTTATTTAGGTTTGGGGTATTTCTTTCTTTATTTATTTGACACAGGGTCTCTCTATGTGATAGCCTGGGACTTACTGTGTAGCTCAGGCGGTCCTTGAACTCACAGAGATTCACCTGCCTCTCTCTCCTCAGAGCTAGTATTAAAGGTGTGCACCATCACACCTGGCTAAACACTCAACTTTTTAAAGAGAGTCTCTTCCGTTGTTCACTTCAGTACGTCAGCGTTGACGGGGCCTCCCCTGTGTATTCAGCATCAGAGACTCACTAGAGATTGTCACTGAGGAAAACAGAGGACAGCTCCTGCCCCTCAGCAGCTAGCTCCATTGTAGCTGGGGGAACAGGGAATTTTTAAAAAGATAAGCCCATGATAATGTTTGTTGGTGATAAATGCTTCCATGTTGTTAAGGACAGAGCCAGAGGAAGATATGTGGATGTGGACAAGTCCATCTTTTCCTGGGGATTCAGAGAAGGCCTGGCAACAATGTCATGTGTACATGAGAATCTGACAGAGGCAGAGGCAGGCCTTGCAGGTGTCTGGAAAAGAATGTTCTTGGCAGTAAAAAGCAGTCCATGCAAAGGCCCTGGGGCGAGGGTGTATCTGCTCTATGTTTCTGCCTTCTGACAAGAATATGGTAAGCACAGACAGAACAGTCAAGTGAGTGAGTTAAGGAGGAGCCAGGACTAAATGGCACTAGGCACCTGTGGCCCCAGTAAAGTGAGTCATTTAAGAGGCAGGCAGATTTTTGTCACAAACTAACATCATTTTGATGAGATTTCTCTGGCTTCTTTGAGACTAGTCAAGAGAAATAAAAAGACAGAAAGGCTTTTGAAATAACCCAGAAAAAAAGAACTCAGAGGAGAGCCCAAGAAATAGCAGTGAGATAGATGGGGAAATAGAGGGACCTGTAGTGGAGAATTTGTAATTTGAAAAGAGAGGTTGGAGCCGGGTGGTGGTGGCGGCGGCGCAGGCCTTTAATCTCAGCACTCCGGAGGCAGAGGCAGGTGGATTTCTGTGAGTTCAAGGCCAGCCTGGTTACATGAGAGATAATGCCACCATCTCCAACGGACACAATTACAGGAAGCTCTGAGCTGGCAACAGACAGTAACTGGGAGTTAAACATTTTCCTTCTGGGATACTGGCTGACCGCTGGTTGCTGTGTAACACCTTGGTGCCTTCCCACGACATGAAGCACAAGCCTGTGGGTCCCCTACTTTGTGACTTAGTTGAACTAGAGCCGCAGTGCAACTTCACTGACCCACTCTGCAGGGCAGTTGTGCCCGTGTGCCCTTCTTCACCCNGAAGACAAAGAACAGCTCTCCACTGGTAAGAGTCCGTCGTGGCAAAATGTACTTGGCCAGAGGGGCCTGCGCACTTGTAATGAGCTGAATATGGATTCAACTGAGCTATAAAATAAAATAATAACTATTTTAATATGCAGCGTCCTTCTGCCAAGGCGGCCGAAGAGCAGGCTAAGAGCAATAAAATTAGTCCAGAGAAAAATGAAAAACCACCAAAAGCAGTCACCTTTAAAAAGAAACAGACTAGAAGCGCCCAAAGAGGGAAGCCATCACCAAGAGTGAAACTCGCCAGATAGTGATAAAACAGTAGAGAAGGAAGGGCTGGAAGAAAAATTTCCAGGCTGCTCTCTGTGATTCCACTAATCACTAAGTGACCTCATTCCTCCTGTGGCTTCATGTCCCAACCAGGGGTGATTCTCTAAAGCCCCAGTCAGAGCTAGACCTGCATTCATTGCCTGCTGGGAAATCTACCTTCACACCTTCCTCCCGAAAACCCTCTGACCCATGGTCACTTCCTCACTCTCCTTGGGTCAGCCTACTATTGTCTCCTTCCTGCCATCTCTCTTTCTCCCACCAGCTCCCACTGTGTCAGCCCTCAGCAGGGTCCTGCAAACTCCACTCTGCCCTCACTCCCTTCTAAAGCTTTAAAATGAAAATCCCATCAATGGCTCCAGTGGAATCTCATTTTATTTCAGTAAGATCAAAATGACTTGACCAGGGCATCCAGGTCCTGGGGGGGTGGGGGTGGGGATGGCAGCAGACCCACCTCTCCATCCCTACCTCATGCTAGGCTTCCTTATGACTAGCTAGCCTTCCATCTGACTGCCAAACCCTTCTCACCTCAGAGCCTTTGCATAGGTCAAGCCCAGAGCTTGGCGTGTGCGCCGAAGGTATTACATGGTAGTTAAGTCACCTTCTCCTCCCTGAGCAGTTGACTGTTCCATCACCAGTTACTCCCCATTATATGACCCTGAATCCTTGTTTTGTGGCGGTGGTGACTGTGGAAACCAGGCTTGATTATAATACACCCATCTATTGTCTCTTTTCCCACAACGTGTGAGTGCCATAGGAATGGGGATTTTATTTTCCTTTGGATTTCCACTAGGTAGAATATGTTCCAGGACGTGTGCACACATGCATGCGTACACACACACACACACACACACATACACACACACACACACACACACACACACACACACGAAATCGTTGGTGTAACAGGAAATGGTAACAGTAATATCCACCTCTCTAATGTGTGCAGGATACCTGCCTTCTTTGCTCTTCTTATATCAAATGGAATCTGGCCCTAAGCAGGTGCTTAAACATTTCTTCATAGTGAACGAATGAATGTTAATTCTTCATGGAGCCTATTTTTCCGTCGGGAGAGTCTGCCTTTTCCCCAAGCCCTACACTTAGTATACGGTGAGGCTGGATTTCAGCCCGCAGTCACAAGAGAGAGGTTGCTCTTGACACACACTAAGAAGTTCAATGAATGCATGGCATAGAGTGGAAGTCAAGGGGTGCCTATCTACTTCCAGAATGCTAAGGCCCTGGGACATTGTCCTCAGAGATTTCTGCTCCTCATTGGATGCAAGGATTTTATTTGAGCGTTATGAAGAAATGGAGAATTGAAGAGGAATGTCCTTCTGAATGAGAGACTTCACAGCAGCAGTGTGGAACATGCCTACACAGCAAGCATTTATCCCCTGCACAGCACAGCTTGGGCTTGCAGGGTCTGAAATCAAATGACTATTTCTGAGAGTATTTTATTTTAAAAGCCTCTGAGTGACAAATGATTTAGCAAGTTTTCAACACTGTGCTTCATGTGGTTTTGGTTGCCAGAGGGTGACTTACGGCCGAGCCTGGGAGCTCAAACCCAAGTGAGCCTAGGCTCTCGGCAGTCACATCTTCTTTATGATGTTTAAGGAAGCTTAGCACTCCTCTTTCCTCAGAGCGTGGCTCTGACCGGGAAAGCATGCCAGCCCCATCTAACAGAGGGCAGAGTCTGCCGAGAGAGGGTTGACATACAGACTTTATCTACAATGAAGAGAACCACTCAGGGCAGAAAGGGTTAATTGCCCCTTTAGTCAGCAGCTGATACCCCCTTCTTTCTTCCCAGCAGACTTGGTGTGCCTGTTGGTCACTGAGTTCCCAACTTGGGGGGGGTTCTAAATTTTTTTATATATAAATAGCTATCTAATCATAAGTAAATTCCTTGTTCCTTTAATATCCATTTCTGATACTTATGCTAAACAAATATTTCATGAAATAAATACATTCTGTTATAAAATAATGTTGCATTGCAGAATTGTATCATAAAGCTATTCTATTTCTTAGTGATTTTAATTAGTATTAAGTTTTGCCTAGAATGACAGAAATTCTAGCCTAATCATGAAACTTCTTTTCTGTTAGGTAAAATAAATCTAGTGGATGGTGGTCCACATCAGAGTGATAGGTGGGTGGCATGACATCATCAGAAACCGGGATTCCCTTCACACGCTGCCCTTTGGTCCCAGAAAAGGGATCAGTAAATGATAGCCTCAACTCAACACCTGCCCTTTAACTGAATGTCGTTGGACATGTGCAGTGTATGGCTGCTCTTGCTCTTCAGCAGAGTCCAGTAGCTCCCACGGAAAGCCAGTGGCCAGCAAAGCACAAGATGCTACCTGACCTTTCATTGATTGAGACCTGCCTGTACACATGACTTCTACCTTCTGATTCAAATGGCTACTCAGCATGGCCCTGGGGACCTTGTTGTAGGAGATGAAAATGAAGACAAAGTTCTGTAGAATCTTTCTGCTTGCATTTCCCTCACCAGAACTTAACCAGATGACCACACACAGTTGCAAGGGATGCTGGGAAATGTAGTCATTTCTCTAGTTGCCAGGAGTCCAGCCAGAAATCACAGATTCCCATAGTTAAAAGGAAGGAAGAAGTGGGTTGTACACCTAGCAATATTTTTTATCACAAGGATCCTTTTAACATGGGAATGACCCTTCCTTCTTTGCAGCTGGAGAAGTTGGGGATACTGAATTTGCACAACTTCTTAGAAACAGCACTTCAGTGTCTTAAAGGGTTAAAATGTAGTGGTGCATAGAACCAGGGGCCTAGAAGACATTAAGAAAGAGTGGACATTTTGTTATCTCTCACTCAACAGCTTCTCTTGCACTAAAAGTAAATCATCATCGCACCCATGCTCTTACCTTGGGCTTTGCTTTTCTCTAAGAGCAAAATGGTGTCTTTCTACTTCCAGATAACCTCAAATCTTGCCTCTTCAAACTGTCAAGAGAAAGCGATCCCTTCTCCTGACAATAGGGAAAGTCTGTAGAGGGAGAGCGGTCTCACATTCACCATGGAGTCGCTAGTACCTCACTCGGCCTAGAATTGAGTAGGTGCCTAGTGAACCATCACTACACTGAACTCGGACTGTGAGCTCCTTTAAAGTAAGAACTGTGTCATCCTTCTGTTCTCCCCAACTTCTTTTATGGTCCTGGTCATGCTGTAAATACTGTGGGTAACTATGTCAGTGAAAATGTGTTCCATTCCAAGTGGCCAAAGCCCAGCTCCAACTGGCTGAAGCTGAAAAGAATATTTATTGGCTAATGTTCCTCCAAAGTCCAGGCAGGGGTGGTTCTGCTTGCAAGCACAGCTGGATCTCAGACCTTTGCCTCCTCCATCTCTCTGTCTCTCCATCTCTCACACCACCACCCCCTNCCCTCCCTGTTGTATTGTTCTCTTTGCTTCTCTCTACATGGTGGCTTCTGTTTCTCTATGTTCATCATTATTTTCTGCTCAAGATCCTGGAGGAAAGGGGTCCCCCTCTGTCACTGTCATTCCATTTCTGTATCAGCATTCATGTATCAGATTGTATGAATGAGTTGGGTGGGACATTTGCCCATCCCCGAGCCAATCACTGTAGCCCAAGGACTGAGTAATCTGATCCATCAAGTTTCAGTTTGGGGGTTGGAAAGAAGTAAGTGGACCCCTCAAATTTTATGACAGGGTAGAGTGGGTCTTGGTACCGGATGGGTACTAGCAAGCAATTATACTCTCTTTGCTCCTTTCAGTGCCATGGTCCTTGTAGTCAAAAGTGTAATACAGACTCTTAGGAAACATTCTTACTAGCCCAAATCCTCTTCAAGGAACAAAAGTGAGATGGTCATTCCAGGACAACACCCTGCTTTACTTACTGCTAATGGATGGTTATTTGTAGGTGGAAGTTTCTATCCTGCAAGCCACTCCCAAATAACTGACACAGAGATGCAATATTAATTATAAATGATTGGCCGATAGCCCAGGCTTGTTACTAGCTAGCTCTTACATTTTAATTAACCCATATTTCTTATCTATGCTTTGTACCTTTTCTCAGTACAGCATGCCCATCTGGCTTCTCTCTGCGTCTGCTGGTGACTCCAGACTTCTCCTAGTTTGGCTCTCCTGCCAAGCTCTCCTGCCCAACTATAGGCCAGTCAGCTCTTTATTAACCAATGAGAGTAATACATATTTACGGTGTACAAAGATTGTTCCACAACAGTTATTTTTATTTTTAAGTAAGGTTATAGATGTGCTGTCTTCCAAACAAGCTGACCACCATTCCTGTCATATGTGCATCCTCTATGATAGCCAGAGCTGATTCTCAGGCCTCTGCTTTGTACCCCAGTTACTGTTAATTTAGGATTCATGTGTTTCTTTGACCTTCTGTACATGGTTGATGGATGGGTTTTTAAGCATCTTTAAATGAATTACAATATATGCCAAACTTATATTTTTGTAATAGTTCTGCCAAACTGGACTACAGTGGATGGCTTATTTCCACATTCCTCTGGAATGTGCATTTCATAAAATTTTACGCCTGTCACTTGGTAATTTGCCAACATGCATTTGCTATCGCATCATGATCATTTTTTTAAACCAACAATGAGGGAAAAAAAGTTAAACACAGGTATTATCATGGAGAGACATACCTTCCAATAGTTTGTCATTTGGGATGTCTAAGCTGGAGAAATGTGAGCTCCATAAAAAAGGGTGCAGCTGGAAAGCAGTGAAAAGAAGAGTGGGGAGGCACCTGGGCCTGGGAGCTTGGTGCTCACTGCCAACCTTCCAAGTTTATCTCTCAGTAGGCAGTGTACACAGAGCACAGGGACTCCCAGATGACATCCCTAAACTCAGTTAAGACGTATCAAGTTGTTCTGTTAGCTGAGACTCTTGGCTTCAAGTAACAATACTCAAATCAAATTGGCTTAATTTCAAAAGGAGAGGAGCTAGAATTTTACAGTTGACATAACTAGAAAGTCCAGGAGCCGTCAAAATACCCTCTTTCTCCATCCCATGCTCTCCTCATCTCTTGGCTAGATTCAGTTTGGATTTGGGTTTATTTGGGTCCAGGTTTCACACTGAAGTGGCTAAGGGCTGATGTCATTTCCAAACTGGCATCTTGCACTCCATGGACAAAAGCCGACTGCCTTTTAACTGTTCTATAACAGCTCAGGGCAGACCTGCATTGTACTAGTTTGAGTCCTGGTGTCTCACCACCCATGCCCGGGCATGTGCTGATGAAGGAGAGACTGACACAGTTGGCCAATTTTAGTCAAGTATCCTCACTCACGTGGGGCGTGAAATGAGAGCAAAGGAAGGATAATTTCCCTCAAGGAATTGGGGGTGCTATTATTATGAGGAGGGATGGCTATAATGCAGGAAGAGTGGCCTGTCATGCCTACTTGCCTAAAAGGAACAATGTGTAACACAGAAGCACAGAATGCTACCCCTATTCTTCTCCTGTCTTCGGGATAGAGAATTTAGGGATGCACGTGTTAGAAGGGTCTTTACAAACCATGAAGATTGGTACATGCACACATGATTTTGGCTTTCACTTTAGATTAAACATTATTCCAAATGTTGATAATGCTTTTGGTTGAAACAGAGCTAAAGAGTCCAGAGCCCAGTTTGCCGAGTTGTCTTTCCCACCTACATCCAAATCCGTGGAAGACCTTAATTCTTTGATCTACTTTTAAAAAGACAAGGTGATAGTTTGGTAAACTTTCTACTGAGAACATGTCAGGATGATCTAAACCTGCCTGGACAGATGCAGCCAGGCTTGCACTTAACCATGGTGAGCCAACCTCTTAAGTGTCATAAGACATGGGGACGTATTCACTGCCCACCACTCCCAACTCTTGCTAGGAGAAGAGGTTTGATGCTCTTGGGGAGGGATATTAGAGACTCAGTGGTCTAGCAGTTTACCAAGACAGTGACCTTAGTGACTGAACCACACAACAGAATATTCCTTCATGAGGTGGTTCTTTGGTCACATTTCTAAGCTGGCTTGCGACACAATAATAGCTTTTCTTCATCTCTGAAAATTTTCTAGTTACCTCTTAGTTGTGTAAGGAACAACCCCAAACTTGTCTTTAGGCTCCTTTGGTTCAGGCATTCCATCAAAGCTATGCTAGAGATTTGGTTCTATGTGGCGTGCAGGGAACTCACTTGGTGACAGTAAGTTGCAAGCTTTGAGCATCTGAGATATTTCTATCCTGTCTGGTATCATGGTGGGATGATGAAGGCCAGGCTTCTCTTCCACATCATTCTCCTAGATGTTCCCCTGGTCTGTCCTGGGTAGTCTGGCCCCTTGCATGGTAGCTTGGGGCTTCAGGAGACCAAGGCAAAAGCTGGTAGTCTTACAGATGTGCAGTTTCTATCAGATTCATCAATCATTGTAGCCCAAACAGGGGCTGAAGAGCAAGCTCCCTTCTTGTGGCCAGTTTGAAATCATGCAATGAAACAGGAGAATCATCCACTCCATTACAACACATGCTCTTTTGGTTTGCAAAGATGTCACTATAGCTGAAGGGTTTACCAGTGGCGGCTTTGCAAAGACTTTCTGACAGCTGGTCCCATTTGTAGTGGAGGAGCTCTTAGGCCACAGCCTCCTAGGAGCTTACAATATATGCCTTCCTAGAGCAGGGGACCCCAAGAGCAGAGCTGCTCATACTTGGCATGAAGCTCGTGCTTTTCTGGGTGATCTTTGGACATTGCCAATTGGTAATGCATGAGACGACCTTAACCAACAATTTCCCAGGTAATGTTTGTGGTTTAAGCCAAACACTTAGGGAACACCACCCAACAGTAATGGATTCCAACTGTTTTTCTATAGCTCATCCCGTTTTAAAAATAACTCCAAATTCAGCTTCTATGTGAACAAAGGAAAGTCACTCTGAGATGTTTGGGTTGGAACAAATGATATAATTGAATGCCAGAGAAGGGTTCAGGGAGTCTCAGAACCCAAAGTAAAGACTACAGATAAAGAGGTAAAGAAGGGAAAGAACCTTTAGAGCAGTGGTTCTCAACCTGTGGGTCACAACCCCTTTGAGTTGCATATCAGATATTTACATTACAGTTCATAACAGTAGCAAAATTACACTTATGAAGTAACAATGAAATAATTTTATGGTTAGGGGTCACCACAACATGAGGAACTGAATTCAAGGGTCGCAGCATTAGGAAAGTTGAGAACCACTGATCTAGAGAGGCAGCATCGGCTCCAGTGTTAGTAAGGGTCAGTACGATTGTAAGGGGTGCAAAAACCTTGAACCTACATTGCCTCTCCTGTCTATGGCAGCATTCCAAGGCTAGTGCTAACACTGTCCTTAGCTTATTGACAAAGAATCAAGTTGCTTGCTCAAGGCCGAGAGCTGAGTAGGCCTTGAGAGGGCCTAGCTCTTGTCTCTGTATTCCTTTCCCATAGAGCAAAAGGTAGGGTATACTGGGAAGACAAATAGGCCTCAGATGTGAAGTACCGNCTGTGTGAGGATGAGTCTGTGTGAGGATGGCTGGGCCTAATGGCTGGGCGACTAAGAGCATATGCTTCTTTCTAGTCACTGCCTTGAAATTCTCAGTCGACAGTGGTGGCCTTAGTTTAGGCAGTAAAGTGTTAACCCCCAAGTTCTGAGTTCAGTCCCCAGAACCCATGTAAACAAACAAACCCAACAACAAAAGGCATGGTGGCATGTGCTCGTAAAGTCCAGTGCTGGAAGAGTAGATGACTCTGGGGCTTATTGGCCATCCAGCCTTGTCTAATCTGTGAGCCTTGGGTCATAATGAGAGACCCTGTCTTAAAAAAAACAATGCAAACAACTCCTGAGAAACAGCACCCTATGGTGACACCACTCTAAAAAAGAAAGAACAAGAAATTCTCCATTTGTCTCCTTGGCCGTGTGATCTGGGGCCCGCCCAGCTTTGCTGTAGTGTTTGTGAGGGACCCTCCACTTGGGACACAGTGACACAGGTGCAGTGACGCAGGTGACACATGCAGGAAATGCTGAGAAGGGAGCCGCTATGGCACACCTTGAAAGCAGTGTGTTGCCANATGGAAGGAGTGTTCCAGGNANGCACACCTCTGCCAGCAGATGCAGAAACTGAGGCTGTGTCTCACCAGATAGGGACACCACTGAAGGCCTCAAATGTCAGAGAACTCCTCTGCTGAGGGCCATTTAGCTCTCTTGGAGCTCTCTGACAAAGTTTAGAGACTTTTTTTTNAATTTGTGTGAATTAAGGATAATGCTGGCATCTAAAAGGTAAGAGCAGGCATGTTGCTGAGTAGCACACAGGACGGCCCCCTTTTCCCTAGCTCCCAGTGGCCACCCTCCCATTATAGTGTGGAGGCTGATAATCCCTGCTCTTCTTTTGCATTCTCAGATGGTTTCTAGAGTGAGAAGTCTGTGTCCTTCTGGGTGTATAGGATNTAGGGGTGGTTAGGATGCCAAATACTACCACTGCCTGCTTTTCTTTAAATAAAGTTTTATTGGCAAATAGCCATGCCCACTTATGTACCCACTGCTGCCTTTCAGGTCCCTAGCTAATCAANGCTCAAAGAGAACCTCAGGACCCCATGGTCTACCTACCCAGGATGGACAGCTGGGCTGCCAAGAGTTTGCTTGGCACCAGGGCAGCCGCTCCTGGCACTTCCCTCCCTAGAGGAGTTTGGAGTCCTGGGCTGAGTTCTTTCCATGGCTTACCAAAGATAACTCTCTCCACCCCATCATGCTCCTGGGGTATGATGGTGAGATCATGTCTGAGCACCCTTGATCTCCTGATTTGGAAGGCCACCTTACCTCATGGAGTAGTACTCCATTCCCCCAGAGCAGATGAGTCAACATGAAATATGTATGGCCTTGCCCAAAGAGAAGCTAAAACAGGTTAGAGCTCAGGCTCATGCCCTTGCTAGAAGAGAAGGATCAAAAAGAAACCAGTCTCTCTTATTCTTTGTGTACCATTGCCAGAGGAGAGAGGTCAGAGGGCACTAATGGATTGGCTGAGGGCATTGTCCCTCAAAGCCTCTTTGGGAGCAGTTTGACAGGGACCTAGACCATACTCCAAACCTATCCAACCCTGGGGCTTAGGTCCACTNACCANGGACTNCTTCCANCCCTATTTCCCAGNCTGGGCCTCTTAGGGACANGTGTGTTGTCTAGTGCAGATAATTTGATTTCTAACATGCAAGAAACTGACAACTTAGCTGTCAGACAGGTCTGAAAGGANGTGATGAGNTAGGACCCTGAGCCTTGGGGGTTTAGGTTGGCAGTGGTGGCAAGTTGGGCGACAGAACGGGTTTTCTGGAGCCTGGAGTCATGGTTTCTGTTCCAGTGTAATATGCAGGTCTTGTGTGAGTTCATGCATGCAACTCCCTTCACCCTTTGGCACTTTCTTCTTCATTAGAAGCTATAGGGAACTGAGGGTTGTGGCTCAAGCTATCCACCTCAAACAACCAGAATCTCAGAGTCGCAGAACCATGCATGGCTTTGTGGGAAGGATGAGAGATGGCAAAGAACAAGCAGGTTGAGGAAGGCTGAAGAATTAGGGAGGGAAGCATCTCTACTTCACACCTATAGAGAGAGGTTGAGCTCACTCAGGTGCTTAAGAACTACTCCGAGCTGTATGCCTTCGTAAGTTAAAGATTGGAGCCTCAGGGTCTGACTGTCCTGCCTCTGTGCCCTTAGTGTCAGCCTGCCCATCTGTTTTGCAGACTCATGAAGAATTCATTCAGTATGCTCTGTAGAGCCAAATATGAATAGCATCTCCCTGCAAGCCATGTTCACTTTTGGTCACTTGCAAGCTGAGCCCTGATCTCTGGAGGGTCACGGAGTTAGGATGGATGGGAAGTTTGGCATGGAAAGCACTGTTTATCCCAGATCTATAACAGATTCCATACTTCCAAGATCCAGCATGGATCTCAGAGGAGAATTTAGCCCATTATATGGTATGAGACAAGTATTAAAAACATACCCCAAACATGTAAGCGCTCAGACAATAGCATTGCCAAGCAAAGCAAAATATTATGTAGAATCTGAGCCAAAGGTCACAAACACAGACACTTCTCTGGAACTGTCAAGGACTCTAGAAGAGGGATTAGCGTCATTTGATGCACATCAGCCTGACTTCTTCACACTTCGAACTGTTGCATCTGGTTGGCCTACCATGTTTACTCTGAGCCTTGCTCCACTCGTAAGGAGAAAATGAGCTGCTAGAGGGGGATTTGATGGCTAGAGTATCTCTTGAACCTTTTTTCTTTGAAGCACAGATATTTGCAACCTTGGCAATCTTGTTCTTTGGTTAATTGGAGGGGCAGTTGGAGGTTAAGGTTTCTCCAAAGTGTGAGACTATTTGGACCTCTGTTTTTACTTCTCTGCTTTCTCTTATTCATGCCCAAACTCCTGAGTAATGTAGTGAGCATCTATTATGTGCCAGGCAGTGCTCTCAGTGCTGGAAGTTGAGTGGTAAGCAGAACCAGACATTGCCCTGCCTCACTGATCATCTGGCAAAGGCAGATGTCAATTGCAACCGTGAAGAGGTTCTGAGTCAGGAGGAGTTTTCTCTGAAGTCTGGGGTGATGACTCATGTTCCCCGGGGTTTATTATCTGGGAACACTGCTGTTGGGATCGAGCCTCTCTATTACCATGTCAACATTCTGGATGAAAAATCAGAGGCACAAAAAGGCCACTCAGCCTAGTGAATACTGACACAAGAATTCACACCCAGGTATTCTGTGTCTAAGAGTCCTTGCTCTTCACCCTACTTTGGGAAGCATTGAACCTCAGAGGTCCAGGAGGACTTCCCTGATGGTGAGTCTCAATGTGAGGAATAAGTTGGAGTTGAGTCATTAAAGTGGTGCCATTGTAGACAGAAGGAGCAGTGGGTGCAAGGCCTAGTCCGTGGATACCTCAGGGAATAGCAGCACACGGAGTGGGAAGAGGTTGCCAAGGCCGTGTAAGGCAATGAATAGAGGTTCTCTGATCTTCTCCAAGATGCATTTTCTGCCTATGCCACATGGCTTCATGCTGGAAGCTGCCTTCAGAGCACACCAAGTTAGCCGGGCGGTGGTGGCGCACGCCTTTAATCCCAGCACTCGGGAGGCAGAGGCAGGCGGATCTCGTGAGTTTGAGGCCAGCCTGGGCTACCGAGTGAGTTCCAGGAAAGGCGCAAAGCTACCTGTCTCGAAAACAAACAAACAAACAGAGCACACCAAGTTATCCAAGCTCTTTAACTTTCCATGGCGGCAAAGCTTATGGGGCAACTACTTCAGCCACAAATGACTCTCCCTGGGGAAGCCAGGAGAAACAAAATTTAGAATCCTTTGCAGATTGAGAAGCCTGGAGTGGCAAAACTAGCCAGAATGGGCTGCAGGCTGAAGATGCAGCATCCAGAGTATGTGAGAGGGTTGGGGGGCTCTTCCCAATAGCTGCTTGCCTTCTTTGGTGCATGGCTGTCAACACTGCTGCTGCTATTCCAGAGATGGCTTCTTCAACTTTGCTTCCACTGTCCACTCTGTTAGTGTAGTGTGCCACTTCCTACCCCCAACTCTGCTTGTCATTTGCAGCTGTTACTCCCAGGCTATCTCCATGAATCCATCTTCTGGCCCTCAGCTGAGTGTCAACAGAACTTTTTATACCCCCTCTCACTGAACCTACCATGCTTTTCTTTATATTATCATTTGAACAAGGTTCATATCTCTTTAAAGGGTACACATCGTGGGATTATGAATGTATACACCTGTGGCCCCCATGATTGACCTAGGATAGTGCCAGGTTGCAGAAGACAGACAGTATTTGTTGGATATTGTCCACAGGCTTCACTTCCTATCATGAATTCAGCAGTTCTTTTCTGTTAGTTCAATTGCAAGTCAAAGAAAAACCAGCCCCAAATTACCAAGGCAGGTGAGGAGTTTTCATGGCTAGTGGAATTAGGCTGACCTCCACCTTCAGGCATTTTGAAATCCAAGGACTCTGAGGACATTTAAGACTAGAAATTCTTCCACTCAGGCCTGGACTTCCTCAATGCATTGGTTACTCCTTAGGCTCTAGCTGATAGACAAGATGGCTGTCGGCCATCCTCTTCCTAGCTTCCCCACCCCCTTGCAAAGAGAAGGCAGCTTTTCTCCATCAGTGGCAGAACTTTCAGCTCAGAGTCTAGGACCATACTGAGCCACAGGGGTCCAAGGAGTAGGACACTACAGTTGGCCCAGTACAGTGGCAGATCTCCCAGTGGCTTGGAGGTGGAAGAGGTAGGAGCCTGCTTATCTTCCTTATAGGTACAATGAACAGGCACTGTGGGGCCAAAGCTATGCCTTCTACCCTGCCTGCTTGCCATTATGCCATTACATTTGGGACATGGGGAGGCCAGCCCTTCTGCTTTTGAAGGACCACTGTTAGCAGTGCTAGGGACTACTGGGGTTGGGGGATAAAGGTTCAGATCTTCTGTGCTAACCAAAGACCTGCCCAAGAAATCCCCATTGTAGATGGCTTAATGAAGACTTAGGAAATATGTCAAACTAGCCCCTGAGGCTTCTCTATCCTGCCTACCTCAACCAAGTGAAATGTTCATCCTCCGGGGAGCATAGCCGGCCTCTGAGTAAGCAGCAGCATTCCCTCCTGCCCTGGGAATTTCTACTGCCCTCTGGTTATGGGTGTGATGCTCCCAGGTGCCATGGCTCTGTGACTGGCATTTGGGAGACAGGCATTGGAACAGTTACTTGGGAGTTACTGGAAGGACTGCCGTCTCTTGCTGAGACTTCTCAGTACCAGCTGCCTGAGTGAGGATCAGACAGCCTGGCAGAGCAGGGGTGAGGGACCTGCTTGCCCTTTCTACCTGATCCACCCTTTCCTCCCTTGCTGGGGCTTTTTGTCCTCCATGGCTACTGTGATCTCTGAAGGANTCAAGACTCACAAAGTTAAACCCCTTCGTCCCAGCCCTCCAGCAGAGAGCTGTTGGCATGGCTTGCCTGAGTCTACACTTTCCCATCGTAATTATTTTATTTTTCCGGACTACCTAATCTACCTCCTAGATGTCCGTGACCCTCCCCTAAGCCCTAAGTCTCAGTTGGCTGTATCTTTCCCTGGGAGACAGCTGGATTTTGCTCCTTGAGGGTAGAGTAGCAGGATGAGGCTGCTGCTCCCTCGTCAGGTCTGCAAGGGCTCAGCTCCCTGCAGGCCATGCCTCTCTCAATTTCAAACTCAGATGGGCTCAAGCTGGGCTCAGAGGGCTTCTAGGCTGAGACAACGAAAACTCATTTTCTGGCATGGTTTGAGTTAAATGAGAATTTCCCGTGTTTTCATAAACATTTACAGTAGTTGTGGATGCAAAGTTGAAAGGTTTAGGGTTTTGGTGTTTAATTAGAAACAAATGCCCTTTGTGGTCCCGTGAGCAGGGGCGGCAGGTCTCCGCTATTAGGATTATGCCTGTTATTTGTGAGTGTGATTTAATTTTTTGACCATGGCACCTAGTATTGACTTCCCCACGGTGGCTGGACATGATAGTGGGAATGGAATCAGTAGACCCCTGGGGATACTTGTGTCTGGGAGCCAGTGCTCTGGACTGGCTTCAACCAGCCAAAGCCCCAAAACTCTCCCCTCCTTCCTTCCTCCTCTCCCTTTCTCTCTCCCTCCTTCTGTCTCCCTGCCCACCTCTCTCCTTGCTTCCTTTCTTCCTTTCCAGAGTCCCTGTGTGCCGGAGGCATCAAAGGCTGGCTATTCAGCCTCATCGTCTCTGGAGTCTGGGCAGGGGAATATCTGCCAGCTTTGCAAATGCAACTGTTGACTCCGATGTAAGGCTGGCACTGCCCCTGAAGCCAAGATCAATGTTCTGTAGAGGCTGGCATGAGAACCAGCAGCCCCTAGCAGGCATCAGGGAAGAGTCCCAGCAGGGTGCTTTGTCAGTGAGAAAGGACAGTTTGGAGATTTGGAGATTGTCCCCACATAATGGGAATTGGTCAACTGTTACAGCCTGCACTCTCTACACCCCAGGAGAGAGTTATCCATTTGGTGTGCCCTGAAAACAGGCCTGTGTTCCTAAGAGGGACCTCAGCCAGCATGCTAATTCCCTGGGGTCCTCTCGGAGCCTCCTTCCTGAAGAGAGAGAGACATCCTAGAAGAAAGGAGAGGCCCCAAGCTCCTCTCTACATGTTAAAGACACCTTGGGCTCCTATCAAGCAGAGTCCTTGGCTACTTGGTGAGAAAGAGCCCATCTTTGACCTCAAAAGCTCTTTTCATAAATAATAAGAGGGCTGAAGGAAGTTTACAGCCAGGGGGCCCTCTGATACCATTTCAATCTGTCGTTCTCACCTAGAAGATGGGACAATTGAAGCCCAGGAAAGGACCCCTGGACTTCATGAATAACAAAATTATCCAGGTGTTCTGCACCCCAGAACAATATACTCTACTCCAGCAAAAGCAATAAATGGGAAAGAACTGTCCAGTGGGGCCTCCCCTGTGTCTTCAGACACTGGGTCTTCCCTAGAGAAACCCAGGAAGTTTACTCGGTACTCATGAGAAACCACTCACAAAAGCGCTCACTATTTCACACTTGGCCATGGAACATTAAGACATTGTAATACACGTTAAAGAATCAACCTGCAGGCATCTTCCTTCCTGTTCCCCTCTGCTCAGTTGTAAGCGTATGAACACGATCATGGGCTCTCCTCCTCATTGACAGTTGGACTTCAGTGACAATGAGGTTTGAGTTTCAGGCCACCATTTCCTAGCTGTGACTCGGGCCAGGTACTTAACCCTCTAAAGCCCCATGTCTTTATGAGACTCCATAGAGGACTGGGCAGTTGTTAGCACAGGACATTCAACACATTTTTAATAATGCATGTTGTCGGTATAAGGAAACTAATAAAAGCTGGGAGCTCCACAGTTATGATGCAGAAGCACAATTATTAACTCAAAAAGGCCAAACAAAATGAGTCTCAGTGAGAATAGTGTTTATAAATTATTCAGCTACGCAAGAAAAGAATTGATCTGGCCTGATTTTTTACCTCTAATTTTAAGTCCATTTGGACAAAATTTAATGTAGTTTTTTTTTTCAAAGGAAGAGATTATTCGAAAGCAACATGAAACAGACCCTTTATCTCCTCCCTAGAGGAGAACTCCATTCAGCTGGACTTAATCACCAGAAATGACATGCCTATGGCTGTGTGAGAATGAAGTATGAATACCACAGGGGCACACTAACGGGTCTCTTTCTTTTTTTCTTTCTTTCTTTTTTTTTTTTTCCTAATTTGCTGGGTGGGGTTAGTTATACAGGACAGTTTTAATAGAACAAAGTCATAAATGACCTTTTTCACATAAGGAACATTTTCCATGATTCAGCCACTCGATCTTGTTTATGGAGCCTGTAAATACGGTAGATTAAATAGGTACCTTTCTTTGGAGTGCAGGAGTCCAGACACCTCAAAGGTAGAGAAGAATGAGGCAGAGGAAGTGGCCTGGGTAGGGCTGAGGGGAGAGAGAAGAGAGTGGAGAAAGCTGTAAATGGAAGCAGGCAGTCCCAACGCGAGAATGAAAATCATGGGTGTGCATGGAAAACCAGAGAGCGGATTCCCTATGCGTGGTGGCCAAGGTGGTGTGGCTATACAGTCTTTCCTGTGCATAGAAGGGATGGAGACCATGGAAATTATCCTGCCAATCAGACCCTGGTTCAGGTGGTACAGCCTAGCTGAAGTGCCGGGAACCTGCTCTGCATGGGGAGGCCCTGTTTGCAGGCAGAACTCTGGCAGTTGTGGAAGTGCCTGGAGCTGGACTTCAAGCAGATACAAGTATGAGCTGAGGCCTGGGGAATGTTCAAACAGTTCACTAGTGGGAAAAAAAGAAAAGAGAAAGAAACAGAGCAAGGTGAGGCAAATGCAGCAACATATTGAAATGGTCCACTCGGAACAGTGACTATCAGGAGGTTTTGCTGCTAGATTTTGTGTCTCGTTGTCAGGCCCACAATGCCCACATCGTGGTTGAAGCATTACTGTAGCTGTTTCTGTGAGGGTGTGTTTTGAATGAGTTGGAAATTTAAATTGGTGGACTTTGATCAAAGCAAACCTGCCCTCTGTAATGTGACTGGTCCTCAAACAACTAGCGGAGGCCTTGGCAGAACCAAACTGAGCTCTAAGCAAGTCTGTGGTACCCCATCTTAGGATTCAGACTCCTCTGGGGCTCCAGCCAGCCAGCTTGTCCTCTCAGATTTGGGACTTGCCTCTGAACCTCAACTGGTTCCTGCAATAGCTCTTTCTCTACATTAACACGCCTAGGTCTTGCTTCTCTAGAGAAGTCCCTGACTGACTCAGAGGCTCTCCACATCACTTTTAAATTGTGTCAGATTGAACCATTTGGAAATCAGGCAGACTAGTGGCTGAGTCACCCTCCACCTTGCTCTGGGACCTTGGGCAAATGAGTGACGGTCTCAGAGTCAGTCACTGCCTAGCTTTCTGCAGCACAGGGTGTCCTGTAGACCTTGTCAGGCTTGTGAATTAAGGGATAGCCTAGGTGGAACCTAGTTAACATATTTATTTATGTATTGCTTCAAGGAGCTTATACTACACACTATCCCTAGTGTTGAACTATGACCTTGAATTCTGAGATGAGATGAGACCCCTCCCTGCCTTCTAGCAGTTTCAATTTCAGTGAAAGAGATGAAGCTAAAGAAATCATTCAGATTAGAGCCTACAGGGAAAGAACCACAATTCTATGAACAATGTTGACTGTGACCAAGAAGGGAGACGTCTTTGGGGAGGCCTCCTGGGGGGTGGAACATGTGAACTGCCGGGGAGGGGGGGATATGAGTGGTGTAGAGGCCTGTGAGGAGGCAGATATCTCTACTAGAAGGCCTTGGTGAGGAGGGCAGGAGGATGCATGCCTAAGGCCAGAGAGGGTGGCAGAGGGCAAAGGTGCAGAGGCCAGATTGGGCTAGGCTGGAAGTCAAGTTGAAGTCTGTGGTCTAAAACACGAGCTATAACAGGCACAGGTTTTCTATTAGCATTTTAGAGATGGGG
>LZPO01087292.1:149140-160600 GCA_001675575.1 Neotoma lepida | reverse complement strand
AAGGAGGAAGGGAGGTAGGGAGGGAGGGAGAGAAGGAAGGAGGGAGGGAAGCAGGGAGGGAAGGAGGAAGAGGACTGCTTAGAAGCAGCTGCTGCTTTTCCATTCCCATTACTGCTGTCAGGGTAATGTTTACCAGGATGCTTCAGTCTCCTCAAAGTATTGGGAGGACAGCCCTGCACGTGAGTGATGAAGCTTGTGGAGGAAGGTAGGTCTTTCGTGGATCGCCGGAGAGGGCTGCCAGTGGGCAGCTGTCTAGGTCACAGGCCTCCCGTTTCAAGCCACTTGTTTTCTCTGAACCTTTCAGCCCCTTAGTATTGCTGGGCCTCAGTTTCCCTATCTGGAAGGCAATAGCCAGTCTAACCGCCTGGCAGGGCAGCTGGGAGCTTAGTGATATCAGAGCTTATGAATGCGGAGCAGCTTTGAAAGTTACAAAAGCACAGGGAAAAAGGAAAAAAAGAGGTAGGACGGTGCACACATCTGGTTTCCATACTCTCAGGCATCTTGCTTCAAGAAGGCCGCCTCAGAGAGCTGCAGCGTTCCAGGTTGGGGCTCAGGGTCTCAGCAGTGCAGACAAGCATCTTTGGAAAATGAGAATAACCAGGGCACAGTTCTCTGCTCTTCACCAAGTACTTTCACAAAGGGACCTCATTCCATCCCCACCCCACACGGATGGGACTGTAGGAAGAGTACTGAGTCCCATTCCTGCAGCGCTGGGCTACAGGAGGTTACTCATTCTTCAACTAAGCAGTCAACTTCAATTATCTGTTTTATTCACACTCTAGAATTGTTTTGTTTGTGTATTTTCTTTATTACATTTAAATTTTTTTATTTTGGGTACATGCATTGCCACAGTATATGTATAGAGGTCTGAAGACAACCCAGGGAACAGGTTCTCTCCTGCCATCACAAGGCCCTGGGAATCAAACTCTGGTCATCAGGCACGGTGTCAGTCTCTCTCAGTCACTGAACCACCTCATTGTCTTGACTGAAGAGTTTTTAAAAGACTGTCGCCCTTGCGATCAACACTAGTGTTTTGATGGACCTGAAGCATGCTGGGGGCCTTGCACATCTGAGTTTGTTTGTTACCAAACATTAAGAGTGTGTCAGTTTGTGTAAACATCAGCTTTCCATTTCTTTTGATAAATGTGGGGTATGGCCACTGAGGAGCTCCATTTCTGAAATGATGTTGGCCAGAGGGAGAGGTGATGGTCCCTCTAGAATGCCAATTTTGCTTCCGCTCCTAACAGGACTGTTGGCTGCCTGGCATCCAAGTAAGCAGGGCACCTTGAAGAGCCTCCATGTGGACTAGCCATGAAAGTAGAAAAACTGAGGTCCAGAAAACCCCAGTGCCTTCCAGAAGATGGATAACTTTTAATGCCAGAACTAGGGTAGACCTACTTGAGATATCCTTTCTCCTAGCTCAGCCACTCCTGGCAGCCCCACACTCCTCTTCACTAACAACAAAATGTCATTCGCGTTCACAACTAAGGCATCATCAGAGTGGCCATCTCTTTTTGGCCTCTATTTCCTGGCCCACAGGTACAACATGGAACATGTGTGGTGGGTGGAGTGACAGACATACTAATGGTAACTGTGGGGACACACGCAGGGGAACAAAGTCCCTGTCTCCAAGGCAGAGAAGCCAGATGGGCCCACGGCAGTCAGCCCTTTGAGTCACCTGCAGCCGCTGCAGAGCAGTCAATAGGAGTGTAAAGCTCGAGTGCCTGAGATCACGGGGACCATCTGGGATTTGTTTGGGGTTTGGGTTTTTTTGAGACAGGGTCTCATGTAGCCAGGCTGGACTCATACTAGCTGTGTAGTACAGGATGACCCTGAACTTCTGATCTTCCTGCCTCTACTTCTCCAGTGCTAGGATTATAGGAGTGCACAGAAATCATCTTAAAATAGACAACTAGATAAATAAATAAATAAAAAATAATAAATGAATGTCTGGCTCTAAGAAGAAAGCATGGGCCCTATTCAAACAACTGTGTGGTATAGGCAGGGAGGACCCCGTTGGACTACCTTCATGCCCTGCTGTGCGACCCTAGGTCTAGGGTTCAGTACTCTGACTCTCAAGAGTTCATTGAGAGGCTTAACAAAATTTATTTGTGATTTGCCAACTCCTCAGTATGGGTGAAGAAGCCAAATCCTGCTCCCCAGTGTGGAACATTTGGCATTCTTGGGCCTAGCTCCTCTGCTCCGAGAGGGTGCATTTGCTTGATTTCCTCCTGGGGCTAGGGTTTTGTGTGCTGCCCCGAGGAGAAGAAACCGGAGGAGGAAGGGACTGTTCATCTTCATTCTTCCTGAAGAGGAGCTGCCGGAGCAGCGCTGAGACATTTTATGAGAAAGAAGGACCTTAAACTGGTTTTCATTAAATGTGGCTTGATGGAGGCAAACCGGAAACATCCATTGAGCGATGGCAGCTTTTCAAAGCCCCCCTGCAGGAATGATAAGCTATAAAAACAAATGGCCCAGCAACAGAACAAAAAACAAGGCTCCAGGAACATTTGCCGGGCTGCAAGCATGGCCCACCGGGTCCTGCCCTGCCTCTCAGAGGCTGCATAGTCCAAAGCAAGCTGAGGTAGAGGAACAAAGGAACTAGGAGTTTCAGTGGCTCAGAGTAGGAACAGCCTGAGTAGGAACAGCCGCAGGCTCAGCCCTAGGGAACAGGGCGCTCTCCTGGACAATCAGCAGACAGCCATGGCATCCACAGCCAACATCCTTGTGTGCTGGGTGCTGTTACCAGCCTTTGAAAAGTGCCCCAAGTCCAAGGGCTGAGTAGAAAAAACAGATCTCAAATTCTGTTTGGAGGGAAGTGCCCCAAACCACCTGCAGCTCCATCTCTTGTGAGGAAATGCTTATGAACTTGAACTGAGTTCCAGACATAGGAGAGAGAGCTTTGGAAGTTAATCAGACTTTAGAACCTAGCTGCCTGTGGTCATCAACAGCCAAAGGGCAGTCAGGGCGGGGGTCATTCTGTGCACAGCTTCCTTGCTCTATTCTCACTGACAGTTGGTTCTTCAGAAGTTCCTTACCCTTCACTGAGCCTCAGTTTCCCCACTGGTGAAGGAAGAGGAGTCACTGCACACCATGTCAATTCACAGCATTGTGATGGTTAAGGAACACCCACTTTGAAACACTTCTATATAGGTACCAAGGGCTGAAGTGGGGCCTTGGAAAGGTAGCAGAAGATTGGACATTAAAATCTTCCCAATTTTAGGCTCTGGATTTCCTTGGAAGTGGCAGATTACCAATAATATCAGAGGGAAATGACACTGTGTGCCAGAAAATGTGAGCGGCTTGGGGCAAAATGAAGCCCAGAATAAAGGGTGGGGTGGAATGATCTGAGGAACAGGGCCTACAAGGTGATCAAGAAGGGTCTCCCAGAAGGAAACCGGGACCTGAATTTAGCAGAGTCAAGGACAGGGTGCCCCTGGAGGAGGATAGGGACAGAAGGGACCCTTGTTGTGAGTAAGTCTGGGCTAGGAAGGAAACACAGTGAGCCAGGTGTTTGGAGACACCTATAAAGTGCCCTTCAAAGTGCCTGGCTCTCAGTAGCTTCTGCTATGATTTTCACTGTGGTGTATTAACAAATGAGAGAATGTCTTGACCCTCGTCCCCAAAGAGAAGCTTGCCCCAGGCTCACCCACGCCTGCTTAGGTAAGTGATACTGAGTCTCTAGACTATCTACCTGGTCATTTCTTAGATATCTTCTGAGTGCCCCTGTATATGCTCAAGGACACTGAGGAAGGTTTCCAAAACAGGATGGTGGGTCTTAGGGCCCCTCAAGGGATTCTATAGCTCCCCTGTCCCTTGAGCTTCTCTGGCAACAGTAGGCACTCTCTCGTACCCAGCCCAGCATGCTCTGAATCACAGGAGGAACTCTAGGCTATACCTCTTACAACCCTGGCAGGAAGCCCACCCAGGGGACACCCTGAGCACAGCAGGCCATCCTCTGTTTGCTGACTCCCTCACCCCGCCCTGTCCTTTGCAGCATGTGTCTTCTGTTTCTGCTCTATGTGACACCTTCCTGAAAGGTAGCAGTATACGATACAAGTGCTTCTTGGGCAGACAGTTATTGCTGAGAGTGTTACCTGGGAGTCTCACCTGGTGGATGAGCACTTCTGATATGCCCAGGGGCCAGGCTTCTCTGGTTGGAAGTCTGACACATTGCTCTGCCCCACATACCAGATCTCTGCAAGTGCCACCTGAGACTACTTTCAGCAGCCTAGGCCTAATTCCACCAGAACAGTCTTGTAACTGGATCTGCCTCTTAGAAGAAGCCCCTCTGGTTGTTTGCGGCATGGATAGGGAGGGCTGTGATGCAGTGGATCTTCCTAAGAAACCCTGGAAGGAGCCCAGGGGAGAGATGTGGCCCTGGTGCCTATGAAGCTGGACTACAGCCTCCACAGAGGCTTGCAGAGATATTCTAAAGATAGAATCATAGCCTGGGGAGATGGTTCAGTGGGTCCTAGTACAGTGGATCCTATACATAAGTATGAGATCAATACCCAGCATCCATCTAAAAAGTTGGGCATGATTGCACCTGTGTCGGTAACCCCAGCGCTGTTGGGAATAGAGACATGAGGATTACCAGGGTGTACTGGCTCCTAGCCCAGTCCCAGGTTCAGTGAGAGACTCTGTCTTAAAGGAATAAGGTAGAGAAGGATAGAGTAGTAGACACTCAACAGTTTCCACTGTTCTCAGCATGGGGGCATAAGAGTATATATGTGCCAATATATGTATATATATGACACACATATGGGGGGAAGGGTAGAGAGAGAGACAGAGACAGACAGACAGACAGACGACAGACAGACAGAAGCAGCAAAACCTGGTATTATTGATTCTGTGAAAGAGGCAGAAGCAATCAGATAGCCAAAAGAAAACAATCTGTCATCCAGGTAAAGGTGCAGGAGCTGTACCATGTGATGTGACAGTGACAGCAACAGTAGACACATTGAGGGTTTCAATGGCTGTCAGATCTCATATATGATACTTGCCACCACAAGTCCCTGGGCAAGAAAACAAACCTTCATAAGATGTGTTTCTTCATCTACTTACTGACAAGGGTAGTGAGTCCTAGCTCTCAGGGATGTTTGAGGATGAAGTGAGGTACCAGCCTCAGCATGGTGTCTGGCATATGATGGACAGCATCTACTACTATGATGTCTTATCTGCTGTCATGGCTGTGATGCTATCCCTTCCTTCCTTCCTTGGTAAGAGCCTCAGAAGTGCTTTCTTCATTTCAAGCTATTCCACGATACACTGAATTATATAAGAAATTCATGGAGTACCAGGCAAAGAGCTAACATTTGCCTACAGCTCAGAATTCTGATTTATCTCAAATGACTCTGGTACATGGGAGAAAAACAAATACTATCTCAGGGGACAATTCATAGAAAGATGTCCCTTGCCCCACCATTAGTGCTGAGGAGGGGGAATCAGTGGTATAATGGGTGGGGAAGGATTGTCCTTTTTATAGCCAGAGCAAAGGGTGGAAGTGTGGAATCTGACAGGGGGGTCAGGGAGGGAGGGGACAAATGGCACATCAGTCACCAATAAAAGACTGTTGGTGGGGCCTAATAAAGCCAATGGACNTCCATGTGTGANTGAGAAGGTGGCCTTTCTTCTGTCTGGTGAGAAGTCACCCAGCCAAGCAGGACAACTTGGAGCTCAGAGGGGAAGAGTAGCTGCTAATGGGGAAACTGAGACTTGAAGTTTGGAAAAATGAGTTACGTGCTTGGAACATGGGAAAGGACAGTCCCAGACAGGTAAGGTGAGACCTAAGGGCCCATATCATATTCTAAAGAAACTTCTCATGTATGGCAGGCACCTGCTGCCCAGGCTGCCAGGTGAGTACCACCCTGTCCTGTCCTGGACATCCCCATTATATTAGGCTGGCACCTGAATCACTCATTGGCAACTAATCACCTGGATGGGGCCTGTGACCTCACCTCCATGAGCAAATGGCCTGGGCAGCCAGGTTCTTTGTTCTTGGAATTATAAATNGAGGGGCAGAGGTAGAGTGGATTAGCAGCAAGAGGTGGGCTGCCAGCGTTAAAAAGGGTAACCAAGGAGCCACCACTCATAAGCTGAAGTCATGTGTAAGCAAAACACATGAACCAGAAGATGGTCCGAAGAGAGAAGCCAGCAGCATGCAGAGCCAACAAACACAGTCAGGGACAAGGACTTTCTTGCTGGCTGACCTCCCAACACTTCTCCAACCCCTGAAGGATTGGCCAAATGCTCCCCCAGACCACCACTGTCATGATAAAGCCTAGATGCTGCCTCCGTTCTTAAAACCAAGGAGACGTACAGGGAACAGGGAACCACCCACTCCACTCCATCATCTGTGTGACCCACCACCATTGTCTTTACCAGGGGAGGGGAGCTGGAGGGAGGTCAGCCCCTAGCTGCTGAGGCAGCCAGGCCTTGTTTGTCCTGCTAGAGCCTAGCTGGGAGGGTACAGGGATGACCTGGCCGCTTGCTCATCGTTATGAGAACATCCTCCTCGTGGGAGCCTTTTCTCTTCATCAGGATGTTTTTCTTGATGTCCAGCCGAACATTCTCGTTTTTTATTTCTTCCTATGTGTCCCGGCTCTGGCCCTCTATACTGCTGGCTGCTATAAACCCTGCATGCCTGCAGCTCTCCCTCTGAGTTCAGACATTTGACTGCTTAAGTGTGGCCAGCCTTTTGCTGCTCTCCTCCCAGGCCACTCCTCCACAGCCCTGTTGTTTCAGCCTTGCTCCTCTACTCCCCTCAGAGACATCAGGGACCTCAGGGACGGATGCAAGAATGCGTTAGACACAGTGGGTTCAGGAAGGGGGACCACAGCCAGTAAACATGGGACTCTTAGGTTTGTGGAGAACCAACATCCATTTGAGCAAATGTATGTTCTAGAAAACCAGGCCTCTAGCCCAGTGCAGGAGGGATCCCTGTGAATAATTCCCTCCTCTGAGGACCAGAATCAGAGGACTGTGTGACAAAACTAAGTGATGCTCTAGGTGCAAATTGGAAGCAAGAGGGAGGAGATACTGGCTACAGTGGAATCTGAGAAGATTTAGCTGAGGAATCCTGGAACATCCCTTTGTGTGTCCAGCAGAGACATTTGGTCTACTCCCAGGCAGCTAGGTCGATCACCTTGAAGTATACAAAAACTTGGATGGAACAGGTGACCTAAAGTGTCTGGCAATGAGAAAGATCAAAAGGGAGAAATGTGGGGGAAACCTTCCAAGCTCTTTCTTTTCCCTTGAGAGGATAACTACACCACCTTCTTAGAGACTGAAGTCATTGGGGGAAACTCAGGACTAGGTGTTACAGAGTCTCATGTTCAAAATGTGAGAAACAGAGGGAGTTGGGGTTCCTGATATTATTAGCATCTGTAGCTGAACACGTCACTACTGTGACATACAGTAAATGGAAGCTGTTTTAAAGAGGAAGGGTTGGTCTTGACGCACGGTTTCAGAGGTTTCAGTCCAGCATATTGGGATCACAGACATATCCAGAGATGTTTTCCTCACGGGTACCTCCAGAAGTGAGCTTTTAATTGCCTGAGTGCTTCTCTACTCAATCAAGTTGAGAGTTTAGACGAACTTCACAGGTAGAATGAGACTATAGCTACAGATGCCCCTGATCTCCAGCACTGTGAGCNCCCAGCTCTTTCCATAGAGCCTCCCAAACGAGCTTCTGTTGGATGATCTCAGAAGTGGAGCACAAGGAGTGGTGACCTCGGCTACAGCCTTAAAGAAAAGAATAACAAACTTCCATCTCCAGGGTCCCGAGAAGGAGCCAGGCTTTACACATTTGGTTTCATATCTTGGCTCCGCCATAGACAAGCCCTGGTCTTAATCCAAGTCTTCATTTAAAGCTTGATCCTGGATTAAATTCTTAGAGTTTTAAGCCTCGATTTCCCAGATTCTAAATGGGTTTTATAATATTGACTAGGCAGGGTTACTGAGAGGGTTAAAGATGGTNNGTGCCATCAATTTTCACAGTGCCTGGAACAAGGGAGATGCTTGATGAAGGGTATTTTGGCAGAATTTGCNAAAGTCCTTAAGATTCTTTCAAGTCTGGTCACTTGACCTAAAATGTCTTGGGCTGAAGGGATTCAAGCACATTGACTTGGCACATGACCACAAAAGCTTATCTATTTTGAACGTTTGTGAAACTAACCAGGGCAAAAAAAGATTCCTGCTTGGATTATTATATGAAATTACTGACAGCCCTTGTCTGGCTTTCTAGACAACTCCTCTTGTGGAGACTCTTAGGCTCTCAGTTTTTGGACTGTGTGGATGGTGTGTGCAGAGAAATGGACAGTTTTTACCCTNGAGAAGGCGATGTGAAAGTTAGGCAAGCTCCTCTTGATGGACTGTTAAACTGTCCTGTGAACTCCCTTTGCCAAAGATAATCAGATGCACAAGCCAGATAAGCACTAAGAATTAGAATGGTCATTCCTAGCTTTGGCTTGTGATCGAATGTCTGGGGCTTTTCCTCTGAGGTCCCACTGGATTCTTGTCATGCTCCATGTGAGATCTAAGCCCCAGCTAGAACCAGTGGCCTGTCTTGACACAGTGTAAGGCCTCCCATCAAAGCTGTGATCTTGCNGGGTCCTAAGAATGACCAGACTGTTTTATGACTGGCTCAAGGCCTTTGGAAAAGTCAATTATTTGCCATCTTGCTTTTAAAAACATGGAATTTGAAGTTTTGGCCAAAACAAATCACCAATTGCACATAGCTTGCATAATGGGTGGTGGTCTGGGAAGCGATATTTTGAAAACTGGATGATTTCACAGCTGATGTCCTGAATACAGTCTCTCTCTCTCTCTCTCTCTCTCTCTCTCTCTCTCTCTCTCTCTCTCTCTCTCCCCCTCTCTCTCTCTGTCAAATACTGTTTTAGGAAGGGAGACTTTTACTAAAGAGGAAGACCTGAGCTGAACCCAAACTTTGAACCTAATTTTTCAGTTTCTGAAATTTCCATTTAAAAAAAAAAGTCTGCATGTACTTGCACCTCTAACTTGCTCCATAGGGGGTAGAAACCTATAGTAGAGATGACGGCAGAGGCAGCTAGCTGTTCTTGGAGCATCTGGCAATCCCTGAGGAAAAGGGACAGTCAAATCTTCCAAGACTGCCCTAGGTATCTCCCAGAGATGGCACGAGCTTTGTATAAGCAAGTGGACTGTGGGGTGCCAATCCCAACTGAGTCTGCTCTTAAAGGAACAAAGACATGTCTTTCCCAGAGAAGAAGGTTGCGATTTTAAAAGCAGCTATTCATGGTACAGTCATTGTGTGAGTTCAGCTTGGAGTGTCACTCCCAGGAGAGAAGGACAAAGAATGGTAAAGCTGGGCGGGGCCTTCAGAACCCTCCAGCTGTCCCCCGACCCCCCTTCTCCAGATGGGGAGTTCAAGATTCTAAGAAAGCATTCTGGGCTCATGCACAAAGTCAGGGGCCAAGCTTTAATCTGAGCTACTTTCTTAAAGCAGACAGGCTCCTCCCTCTGGCACTGTCCACCTTAGGCTCCACCANTCCAGTTCCCCAGCTTTCACTCCGAATCATCCTTTTCACATCAAACTATCAGCGAAGAGTGGGATGTGAGATGATTGCAGTGAGTACCAGCGGGGATGAACCACACTCCAGGTCCTCAGATGTGTTTTTTTTCTGTGGTATCCTTTAAAAGCATTGTCACAGAAATAAGCGTCAGCCCGTTCCAACCTTGGGCTCCAAGAACACCCTAGGGGAGGGCATGACTTAAGGTCAGCTATAATGGGGTCTAGCCCACAGAGCATTGACCTGGAAATGTAACTATCTGACACCTCCCAAGACAATCTGTGGATCCTAAGTGAATCTTCTCTTCTGTCTGTCCCTGAGTGTCTTTGTTTATAAGTCACGGAACTCAACTAACCTTTCCAAAAGAATATTCCAGGAAACACAGGTTCCATGGAACCAGGAAGAGCTTACCCACAAGAAAATATTTGCACAGGATATATTAAATCAGTGTTATTTGTAGTAAGTAATCTTTATTATCTAAATAAACATTCCTTAAGTAAGAATTCTTTTCTAATCCCTTTTTTAAAACCGAATTCTAGTGCTGGGGATCGAACCCAGGCTTTGTGTATGCTAGGTAAGCCCTGAAGCAGAGATACACCCAAACTTCATAATTTAAAAAAAAAATTATAACCGCATACATCACTTAAACTTCATGATTTTAAAAAAAAATTGTAACCGCATACATCTGGTCCATTCTATACTAAACAAAATTAAACATATTGGTTTATTGGAGGGCTTAGGAAANCCCTAAGTATAAAACTACCCATCAGGAAATCTACAAGCATGGGTAAAATAGACACTGTTTCCTTAGTGCATTTGGCCACAGGGGTCTTGTTTCATGAAGCAGCCTCCTCCAGCTTGTCAAGCACAGGGTGGATACTGGCTCACATCACATAGGTTTGTGATTATTTCAAGTATTATGTAGCNGCTGTGGCTCCATTTTCTGAGATTGTGGATGGACCCNCCTCTAGACCTATCCCTNTCGTGATCAGTGTGATTCCTCACACATTTTTGTCAGATTATGTTTTTTTCAGATGCAGAAAATTATGTAATTAGCGCTGAGGTTTCAGCCATAATTGGAGCGACATTTCCCACTTAAAGACTCCTCACAGTGCCCAATCCGTAATTGTAAGGATCTTTGAAAACACTGTTGGCTTCATTACATTGTTAAACATTAATTTAGTGTTGGGGGAATCTTTAAAGAAAGAGTGGAAGGAAGCCTGGCTGGCAGGGCATAGTATTAATAGGTAAATGCAAAACAGTAATTCCTGTCTAAGCTTGCTACCATTGCTGAGGTAGAAGAGACACAAACAGTTATTCTGGGATTATATGGGCTTCACGGACTTAAAATGACCCACAAGTAGCCAGGGGTGGGCTTACCTTCTCTTTATTTTTTGCCTGAGGAGGCAGGAAGAAAAATGGGGTTTTGTTTTTCTGAATTAGAAAATTCTCTTTTCCATGAACGCTTCCAAAAATGTTCATTAAAGAATGCAATGCTGTTCAACAAAGATCAAAATTAAAACGGAAAAATCCCATTTTGCCAGCTGCCTTGCTCATATATACAGCTCTTTAGCTCAGCAAACTCTAACCCAGTCCACAGTGCAAGGGGGCTGGCTGGCTTGGCACCTTCCAGGCCATCAGAGTTGAGACTGGAGATGTGTGGTGTTGTCATGGTGATCACTGTCAACAAAGGTTACCCCTGGTGGAACCTCTTTGGCCTCATGACCCCCACACAGAGTTGGAATAATAGACTCTGTAAGTGGCTTCTGGTCTGCAAATAGAGACAGGGCTGGAAATCAATTATTAATGAGCTAGGTGACATTGACATTCACCCACATTTAATAAGCACAGCCTGGTGACAGGGCAAGAGCTGCGGTTTGCTCTGCAGGCTCATGGGCTGGTGGGGAAT
>LZPO01087292.1:130330-148805 GCA_001675575.1 Neotoma lepida | reverse complement strand
GGCATTTGGACTTCTTTGCAGAAACGTAAAATGCTAATGAAGCTAAGGGCAGGCAGGGTGCAGGGACTGAGACATTTGTCCCCATGGCCTGTGTTCTCCACAGACGCTGGTTTCCAAGGCTTTCCGTGGGAATTGCTCTTTCTGGTGCATTTCCTTTCACAGCAGCCTGTGATTNCTTTATATCTGAAAGGGAACAAAGTTGCCTTGATCTGGAGTTGAGCGTTGCCCCCCACAAACTGTTAGTGTTACCCCAAATTCTGCTGCCTTAGTAAGAAAAGGACTCTACTCTGTATATAAAGCATATTCAGGTCTAGCATGGGCGCAGGGGACAGAGATCCCAATCACCTTCTAGAACCCTTCAAATTGGCTAGCTAGGGTGCAGACAAAGAGCTAGCTTCCTATGAGACTAACTCAATCCCTCACCATTGACTGTAAGTATCACCAACCCAGACANGGTCTCATCTCAGGGAGGTGTTTCCCCCTTTTGATATTCCAGATGCTTTCTGGAGCCTGTCCCTTCAGGGGGCACCCCCACCTCTGTTCTTTCAACGGCCTCGTCACTTCCAGACACTGATTGTTAATGGCACTCAGAGTGGCAGTAAGGAGTGATTTCTCCAGGAAATGTGACCGACCGGCCACAGGGTCTGCAGTGAGTTACGGCGTCAGCAGGACCCAGCTGCCTCCCAGCATGAGGACAGAGGGGCCAAGGTGCTGTGCAGAGACTGGACTCAATTAGAGGCTGTGACTTGGGAACAGCCCATCTCGCATCTCCCTTTTTAATCTGGACTCTTTGCCTTTTGATATTCTAGACGCTTCTCTTTTGCCCTCTGTCAGCATAGAATTCTTGAAAGTGACTGATATTTTAGGTCAATAATTATATGTGGCAAAAGTTCTTAAGCAATGGATTAAGATGCCTCTAGTTTCAAGGCAAAAGCTTGAGTTTTCACAGCCCCTTCCTGTTGTACAGAAGGGCTGGGGGGCCGTCAGCATGCCTCAACATCTAGGGCGGCCTCCCCTTCTATCAGGATCTGTTAATATCTGAGTAAGAGGAAAGGGAACTCCCACATAGCCATTTCCCATAAGCCCCTGTATAGTACCCCCCCCTTATTGGCAAGAACTTCATATTCAGTACCAACAAATACTTGCAGTAGATTTCAGCTTCTCTGTTATGCACTTTTCCAGCCTATGACTTGGCTGCTGTTAGCATACCCTGGCCTGGGTCTGATTCTAGACCCTACATCAAGTCCATCTAGGAGATCAACGTGAGTTTCTCATGCATGTACTTGCCTCAGGCACAGTGCCGTGGTACAGTTGTGGCCTGAGAAGGGTCTCTGTTCTTGTGCAGTGCACAGTCGTTCTAGCCGGGAATACATACAGCCGTATCAGGAAGTCCCAAGATGGTAGATTGGAGTGGGAAAGGACAAGGGTCTTTGAGCTCAGGTAGGAAACAGAGGAGGGCTTCCTGGAGGTGGTGTGGCTGGCCATCCAACACTGCATCCTCCTGCTCTCTGCACACAGCCCTAGTCTCTACCTAACCCACCCACTTTTTCACCACTCCAACTTCTCTTATGGGTCTTTGCCTCTTCTTACCTGGGGCAGCAGGTACATGGGAGTAGGCTACAAGTTGGGATGGGGATGAAGTGGTCTGTCACAGAGTAGTGGTGAGGATTTGATGTCGTATATCAGGAGGGCAGGTCCGTACCTGGTGCTGTCACTCAGCAAACTGTTGTGCCCCCAGATGATACTTAATGAGTACCGTGAGAGTTAAGGGTACCGCAGGGAGTTAATTGAGAGAGCCTTTGGAGAGATGAGTTCTTCTAGGCCAGGTTCCAGAATGACCCCAGTGCCACACACACACGATCCTTAGACTCAGCCTGTTGCCAGGAGCTTTGCCACAGTCTGGCCACTCCTTCCTGTCTGCAATGCACCCACCACAGCTTATTGTTTCCCCAGTGAGACGGGATTGGTTGCTCAAAAGACCTTCCGCTGATGACACTTTGTAACACTTTGGTTAACCTTAGTCCTTCCAGCTTGGTCCTGTCTTTGAAGGCTGGCCAGCCTTAATGGCAGGCAGGATACTCCAACTCTCACCTCAGGACTCCTCCCAGGGCCTAAGGCTGTGCTCAGGAAAGGATTTAGGGAGATGATACCATGTATTGTTGTCTATGTAAGCTCTTTGACAACAGGGCTGCTGTCTTCCTCTGTTGCTATTGGGATCCCAGAACTTCATTTGGGATGAGGCTCCTACAAGAAGTTCATTAAAATGTTTTAGAATAAATGGAAAAATTAGTCTGTCAACTGATATAGATACAGCGAGGCAGGAGCCTGATACCAGCTTTCTTGTCTTTAAATAAGAGTCCAACTTTCAAAGCCCTGCATGTGTGTGAGTTGGATCCTGGCCCCCCTCCTGTAAGTCTTTAAATCGCTGTCATGATCTTCTAGGTCCTGGTCTAATGTCTAAAGTGAGACTAGATAGAGGGCAGTATATTCTTAGGATTCAGGAGAGCTGAATGAAGTCCATGTATATAGGAAGCCTCGGCCACTGCGCTTGGCACCTAACTTAAGGTCAATATTGTCATTGTCATCACACATTTGAGATAGCGTTAGACAGAGGTTTGCTTGCTTGTTTGGAGGCCAGAAGGGGTGTGCTGGGTTTGTACCCCAGGACTGGCCCATGCCTAGCATACACTAAGATCCCTTGTTTTGGGTGATGGGAAAAATGATGAAACCTATGTAGCAGGTTGTCTGGTCACAAGGCTTTGAGATGGCACTGCAGGACCCTGACCAGGGCACTGAAAAGTTAAGCAAGGTACCCAGATCACTCTCTGTGTTACTGTGAACACTAAGATAGGGTACAGGTCCAGGCAGGACAGGAAATCAGCTGCAGGTTCTTCCCTTTTGTGGGGGCGGGGGGGGCTCTCCTAGTCAGTTGCCTTGAAATGACCCTCATTATCTTTCAACCACAAAAGAGCTCTGGAAAGCTAGAGATAATGTAGGATGATAGNGCACAAACCAAAGGTTTCATGTGGCCCTGGGATCTAGCCTAAAGCCGCCCTGGATGCAGGCTATCGTTGTACAAAGTTGAGGACAGCATCTTCACCTGCCCAGCCCCTTTACCATCCTAATTGATTACTGAGACCCCCAAACCTTTCAAACAGACAAGAACTCCTTCTGCCAGTTCTCTCTATAGCTTGAAACTCTTCCAGTGTGTTGAAGGTGGAACCATAGCAGAGAAGAATTGTGTCCCATCCTTATCGTGNTGGCTTAGGAAAGGGCCGGCCACCACCCGGGGAGGGCAGCCATACAGGGGGACCTTGAGCTGCTCACTGATCCTTCCTTTAGCAAGTTACTATCAAAGTGAGTTACCTCCTTCTGAGACTTGAGGGTGAGCATAGGTGATTTGTGTATGTGGTTTTTTAACAGGCCACCCATTATCATCTTGGAGACCTCTCTGTGCTATGGCATTTTGCTAGCAGGAANTTGGCCTTGAAAATGGCAGCAAGCACTCAAAAGTATCTCAGGCAAAGATAGTGCGCTGAACAAATATTAATGTTCGGGTGACAAGGGCACAGTGGCTTGTCACAGGGAGGGACCCACTTCCACTTCTCTTTACGAGATTGGGAACTAAGCGCTTGCTCTGGCACAGATTCTTACATGACTTGGAGCTTCCGTCCAGTCATTGGAAGCAGTGCTAGTAGCCCATGAGAATCCAACCTCCTGGAGAATCACAGCTCCTTAAGACATCCTTGCTAGCAGCCAGAGCTGAGGAATANGGCCTGGCCCCCCCGGCCCATGTGGATTATCCACTTAATAAGCAGGTCTTTCCTCCTGCTCCTCAGTATAGTTCTCCCTCTCTTCCCTCAGCCTGTACCTCTCTATCAAGGCAGAAATCTCACCATCAAAGGAACACTGGGAAGGGAAAATGATCAAGTCAGAAATGCAGCATAATGAGGTTCCCCCGCCCCCCCAGCAGACTTCAAAACNTCAGTCGGGCTTTGGAGCCCCATGTGATGACCTCACAATCAAACTATTCCTTCACTCTTCCCTTCTAATTCAGACTGTGCACACGTGTGAACCAGAAAGGTGTTCTAGTGGGAGAAAAGCCNGCCCCCGCCTCCAGGTGCTGCCTGCAGCAATTGGGCTCCAGACCTCTCCTCACACTTGGATTTGATTTTCTGGAGAGGATGAGCCAAGTCTCTGTGAAAGGTGCTTCTGTCTCCAGCATCCTTTCTTCCTGGTCCTCCGGGAGTAGGAGCGCCTGTCCAGGGAAGGGAGGTGGCGTCATTTTTGATGCTGATTATCCTAAAGGCCTTTGGTCCTCAAATATAGACACGCTTCTTGAAGGGGCTTTGCCTAGGCTCCAACGACAGGAAAATGAATTCAGGGAGAAATGGGGCTGTTATAACATATGCCTATCTCTTAGTACGTGTCGGTGTCATTCATTCTCCGGGCCCGGAGCACTGGAGCTAGCTGAATTCTAGAGAACCCGGGTCAGGTGCCTGGAACCACATAACAGGCCACAGCCCAATCTGGGTTGTCAACTTCTTTTATAAGCTTGCACCACACTTGTTCACATATTATCTGTGGCTACCTTCATGCTACCATCGTAGAACAGAGCTGTGACAGAGACCCTAACATCTGCAGAAACAGGGGTGGTGGTTCTCTGGCCCTTTCCTGACTTCTGGTCTGTAGCATAAACCTAGAAGTGTCTTGTGTATCAGAGTAGCTGGCTTTGGAGCCACTTAGGTGGCAGGGACAGTGCAGAGTATTAGTGGCAGGGGAAGTGCACTCATGGTGACACAGTAGTTCCTGGGGTAGAGTGTCTTCAGGGAGGTGACATTGTTAATTCCATTGTCCTTTCCATGGGTCCTCTCCTCACCTAGACACCCAAAGGCTTAGGCAACTCCTTCAGAGAAGATGCCACTGCTGGCCAATCACTGCTAGCCTTTAAAGCAGAATGTCTCCTTCTGTGTCATATACAAAAAGAGAAACTGAGGCCCAGTGACGAGAACTTTCTCCTCCAAGGGCATACAAAGAGCCCATGGCCATATTGGCACAGGTCTCAGGTCTTCAAGGCCAGGGTACCTGAATCATAATAGGCAGCCCTATTGCTTTTGTATGCCAGCAGTCAGTGGCCTTGGCACCCTTTAGGGAGTGGCCAGTGGGCATGTGACTCAGCAGTTCCTCCCTCTAAAGAGTGAGTTCCTTGTTGGTTCTTAAGTGCAGCTGATTGTNGGTGATTATTCACATAAATTACACCTGTCTGTCCCCTGCACAATGCCAGGCCTGGGTAATGTGATCTCCTTGAAAGAGGAACCTGTTTTGTTTTTCAAAGGGTGATTATAAATTAGATGTGAATGTAGGCTTAGGAGCCTGGCAGATATTCTACTAAGGAATCCTTTATCTGACCTATATTTGCTGAGCAACCTTTGCAGAAGCCAGTTGGGCCACTCTTAGAATTGGATCACAACCTTGAGGTATAAGAGTTCTAAGATATTTGAGCCAGGGCTGTACAGAGAAAATATAAGAAGCCCAATTCTCATTCCTTGAGGACTTCCCATAAGCCCCAACTGACTTACTCTTTAAGGAGTCAAAACACGACTCCAAAGGCAACGTAGCAGCTCGCGGGAGATTGACTCACATCTCGTAGCAAGATGCAAGGCTATCTGGGGTCCAGAACGCAGGCAAGCTAGAGTTCCCTCCTACCTTCAAGAATGAGATGTTTGTGGCTGATGTGATCTGGCAGAGACAGAAAGGAAAAAAGCCAGAGAATCCAAATGCGTAATTGAAGGGTAGACATGCCTTGATTGTAAAGGAGATAGGGTCCTGCTGGCTCAGGCTCAGGAACTCCCACCTCTTGGTGGATCTCATCATGCAGACACAAGGCGTATAGACTTCAAAGATTACCTCTGGCTCCTGCTTCATGTGCAGAACTGACTCCCTTGGTACAGTGCAGCCTTGGCTGTAGCTTGTCTGAGATTCACTTTTCCTATCCCTTAACCAAAAGCAGCCGTTCTCAGCAGGGGCCAAGTCTCATCCCCACTCCAACTACCAAGGACAGGTAATAAGATCTGGAGACATTTTTGTTCATTACAGCAGGGTAATATCTGTGTGGTTAGAGGCAGGGGACATTGTTAAATAGCCCACCATTCACAG
Organism: Neotoma lepida; assembly: GCA_001675575.1. Classification (NCBI taxonomy): domain Eukaryota; kingdom Metazoa; phylum Chordata; class Mammalia; order Rodentia; family Cricetidae; genus Neotoma; species Neotoma lepida. Next base: position 142,649 of record LZPO01087292.1, on the reverse strand, counting down.
AACAGCTCTTTACTACGAAGAATTGTAAAGCAGGACCAGTGAGATGGCTCAGCAGATGAGGTGGTTTACTGCCAAGCCTGAGAATCAGAGTTCGATCCCTGGGCCCCCCATGGTAGGAGTGAATCAACTTCCATGAATTGTACTCTGACCTCCACACAAGCTGGTGGCCCATGTATACTCCCCACACACATACAAATAAGTAAATATAAAAAAAAATTACCTAACAAAGAATTCTCATCTCTCCCCCAAGTCAGAAACACTGAGGCTGAGAACCCTACCTGGCTGCAAGAAACCAGGCTTTGCTCATTCTCGTATCTGCATCATATAGTGCCAAGTCTGCACATGTTATACACTCAGGGAGCATCTGTGGGCAAAGAACACATGAATGAGTAGGAGAATAACTAAGTTTTACACATCTCCTATAAGAGTGTGAAGATTTCTTTTGTCAAATGAAATATGGGTGCCCAGTGCCTAGCACTGTGCTCAGCACACAGTAGGGACTCAAAGAATGGTAGCTCAGAGTCATGCCAAGAAATTCACCTGACTTTGCTTCATGCTCGTTTTAAATAAGAATTCACTTGTTTTCATCCTTTGCCAAGATAATAGGCAGTCTGTGCAGGCAAAAAGCCCAGTGGGGCTTTTACAAATATTGGTTTACAAAGAATCTGTTTCATCTTGTGTTTTTCAGATAGGTAAGCCAAGGGCCACTTGGTTGTGCCTGCATTTCCTTCCCCTCTGGCAGACTTCTCCTAGGCAGGGTTTTGTTTCTCTAAAATTATTGTTTCATTGCTTTGTTGTTCTGAAGAAACCTGTTGGTTAATATTAATGCATTTTTATCTTGGGCCGTTTCCTTCCGGGTCTCTTTTTTCCAATCTGCCATAATTTTGTACAGCTTCCTTTCTAATATCCCAATGCTGACAGGACCCTTTCNTGTACACACTACCCTCCAGCCTCAGGAAGTCTGTGGGCGGGAGAGCTACCATCTCCATTTGACAGATAAGGAAACTGAGGCTCAGCCAATTAATTTTCAGGGAGTGAGTCAGGAGCCTCTGGCTGTACCTTACAACTCCTCCTAGAATTTGGAGACAGAAGTCAGAGAAAGGAGGGGACTTTCCAAAGCCCTCCAGGAAGTGGGGCTCTCCTCGTTTCCTCCCGTGTCTGAAAATCATTTGCAATGGAACGTGTCCTGAATCCACTCAGGGGAGAGTCTCTATTCTGTAGTGAGGTCGAAGGACCATCCCTGGCTGGGGTCTTCTTCTTTTTCTAACCATTGCATCCCTTAATGATGGTCAACCTCTGCTTCCCTCATCAGAAGTGAAGGTGACACTGCACTGTCATGATGGCCAACAGAGATCAAGGAAAAAAAATGGGGTTTGTNAGCAGGATTCCTAGGGAGAATTTCTCTACCTCCCTNCCCTCCTTTTCTCCTACTNCCAAGTCTAGAGTCGGCAAATTGCTACTTCTGAGACAGTGAGTGACTATTTTTTTTAAGGCTCTGTTCTCTCAAACTCTTCCTGAAAGTCAGTAACATGTCTCCTTTCAATGCCTCTATGTGTTTTCTAGATTTTTCTCTTTGTCTCTCAGATAAGGCACTTGAAATCCAGAACCGCCCAGATTCTGGTTCAAGGTCACACAGCTAACCATAGGCAAGGCCAGGACTGAGCTCACCCTCCGTTCTACTCAAAGACATTTACTACACACTAAGTAGCCAGGACAGTACTTCCTGACCACACCATAGCCAGGACAGAACCGTGATGACCAAGATGTCCTCCTCCTGGGAGGCGTGGAGACATGTGTGCTCTTGCTGGCCCACAGTGCTACCAGCTGTGACAGCTAGTGTCCCTGGGATGAGGATGGCCTTACTGCTTCCAGCTGGGAACAGCTGATCAGCACCAAGGGAGGGCAGGGAGGCTCCAACTGCATCCCCAGCAGTACAAGTAACTCAATTGTGTGCCCGGCTTCTCTGAAGACCGTGGTCTGGGCCGTCCCTTCAAGCTTCCTGAACTGCTGCTTGCCAGAATCCACTATGTGGGACACTGTCCTGTTGGCTTATCTTCAGGGGTTTCCTGGGGACAAGGGTACTTCATGGCTTAGAGACCACACGGGCTGATATCTCTAACAAACCTGCTGAAGCTTTCATATTGCAAACACAACAGCTGCCTGCAACAAATATTGACTTTGGGTTGCAAATTCTCTCACAAATGGCCACCCTTGAGAGAGCCCCAACCCAGGCCTCTGAGCACATGCTGTGTAAATGGGTAAATGGAGTGTGGAACAAGGGGAGATGCCTCGTGACCCCCAGATGACCCTCAGCCACTGGGGCCCCAGCACCTTGAAGTTTTAGTCTNGTTGGGAGCNGAGTTGCAAGACCCCGTAGACACCTGTGACGGTTCCCTAGAGCTGGCATGACAAGGCGCTGTGAGTTGCATGGCTTCACATGCTGGCTCTACTTCACTTTCCTATTGCTGAAATAAACACTGTGACCAAAAGCAACTTGGAGAGGAAAGGTTTGTTTGGCTTACAAGTTACAGTTCATCATCTAGAGAATCCAAGGTAGGAACTGAATGAAGCAGGGACCATTGCTCACTAGTTCGATCTCCTGGCTTGCTTGGCTGCCTTCCTTTTATAGACCTGGCCCACCTGTCCAGGCATGGCACAACCCGCAGTAGACTAGGCCAGCCTACAAATTAGCAATCAAGAGAATGTCCCCATACACATGCTCACANGCCAATCTGATTCCCTCTTCTCAGGTATATCTAGGTTTGTGTCAAGTGGACAAAAACCAACTAGGACACACAATGCCCAAATATATTCCCTGGTGCTTCTGGAGAGCAGAGGTTCAATATAAAGGTGCGAGCATGGCTGTGCTTTCTTTGGAGGCTCCAGAGGAAGACCCTTCCTCACATTCTTTGGTGTTCCATGGCTCGTAAGTGCCTNATTCCAGTTGGCTTACCTCTTAGTGCGGCAGGAATCCTGTGTCTGTGTGTCCNTCTTTCTCCTCTCCTACCTGCACCAGCTGTTTAAGGTTTGTCCTNATCCAGCATGACTATATCAAATTACCTCCGTATATATGTCACTATTTCTAAATAAAGTCACATCCATAAGTTCATAGTCAGCATACACCAATGCTGAATGAATTAGATAAGCAACTGGATGAGTGAGCAAGTGAGTGAGGAAGTCAGCAGAAAGCAAAAAACGATTGTCTACCACCAGCGCAATCGAGGGCCTGCTGGGACANGCAGGTGTAGTAGAAAGACTTGACTGTGTCTTACAGAGGATACAGTTCGGCATGGCCTACTCATGGGGTTGTCTCTTAGGGAGAGGCTATCTGGCCTCCTGTCCCTTTGATCTAATCTCCATTTGGCCTAGATAGACCTTCCTAAACCACACATTTATCCACTTTTGTGTGGGCTATCCCTCTGCCCTAAAGGAAGCATCCTACCTCCATAAAGTANCCTCTCCACCTTGTCTACTACATCAAAGAGAAGACTCCCCTGCCCCTCTGTCTCTGGTCTGCATTACTCACTGTTGCTTCTGGCCTTTCTGTTTGTTGATCCTCCCCTTAGAATGCTCCTTTCCTTCCTTCCTTGGGCCCTCCAGCTCATTAGCCCTTCCATCCCAGCCTGGTTGTTCGGCAGGAGTCTTTTCTGACGCTCAGGCTGCTTCTGTGACCCCTGTTCTCTCTGCCCACCCACCCTAGTTAGCTCATTCATCACACAGTATGGTAGTTTCTTGGGTAGTCCTCTTTGGTCCCGATTTCTGCAAACCTCACTTATCAGGGGCTACGTATTACTGACTCCCCACCCTACTTCATGGCTGGAAAAAATAAATACCTACTGTATTGAATGATCACTTGTATCTAGGTGGAAAGGGAGTGGAAGAGAGGGATTTTTAAAAGGAGAAAAGTAAAAATAACAACACTATCCTAGCTGTTGTCTTAATTTTGTGGAAACNGGGGACTTTTCTGCTTCTCTGCTAATGTTCCCTCCCACCCAACTCAACCAGTGGCACACTCCCAGAAAATGCTCTTCAGAGATGGTCCAGGCCCTAGGGCTTGGCTGGAATTGAGCACTGGCCAGTAGGGCAGTTACTAGAGTCTTGATTCCCATCAGGAATGTCCAGTACAGGCCACACTGAAGACCTTGAAGCATAGCCCATAGTCCCCTTCTGAGTTTTCAGCCCCGTTTCTTTCTTCAAAACTGATAAAGTAGGCAGCCTCAACTAATGCCTTGTGCTCTGGTACATGTGTGGTGTGACTCTTTTGCATGATTGAATGCCTGGGCCCACTAAAGAATTAAAAGCTCTAATTCCTCCCTCTCTCTTTTTTTTTCATTGTGTTTAGCCAAAACAAGCTGTGAAAGAATGTAAAATATATCATTTTGTTGGCGCTCGTTCACAAGTGAGTCAGTGAGCTTTGCTCACATTTGCAACTAAAATTGGATTCTGACCTCCCCTAAACTTATGACAACTGCTCCTTCTGGTGGCTCAAATGCCTACAGATAATTAAGATTTCTTCCTGAGCCGTCCTGTCTAGGTTCGTACCTGGCACAGAAATATCCTTGAGAGTTCATCTGACAGCTGGAACCATGAGCCCCACCCCCCCTGAAGCACTGTGAAGCANAGTGGCCCATGCCAACAGGAAGAACCCAAGAGAAAGCATAAGGCTGCCAACNGAGCTGCCTACTGGAGTGCCTCAGGTTGGAGGCACAGAATTTACTGTTGGAAGGAAGCTTGGGGCTCCTCTGCCACTGTTTTTCTGGCCCCTTTGATGAACCTGCTTCTATTCTACGCATTTTTTGCTATGACAAACTACTTCACTAGAAGCACATGGGGAAGAAAGGTTATATTGGCTTACAGTTTGCAGAATACAAGTCCATCATGGGGGGGGNGGCAGCTGGTCACATCGCAGGTGTAGTCAGGAAGCAGAGAGAAGGCAATCTGGCGCTCAGTTCACTGTTTTGTTGTTGTTGTTGCCATCCTGGACTGCAGTCCCCAGAATGGTGTCTCCACATTTAGAGTCGGTCTTCCCATTGAAGTTAGCCCCTGACAGGTGTGCTCAGAGGTTTGTCTTCACAGTGATTCTAGGGTCTGTCAGGTTGACAATATTAACCATTTGTTTATCTTCTCACCTGAAGTGGTGAGAGTTATTGTCTTTACATTAGTGATGAGAAAAGTGAATGGGGCAGAAAGAGGGCAGTGATTTACCCAGGGTCACTCAAACTAGAAAGGGGAAGCAGTCACAGGAGGTGTGAGACATGGTTAGACCCTGTCATACTGTCCCNTTTAAGGACCAGGACAATAGCAAACTCTCCAGGTCAAAATACTGAAAGTCATGGCACTCAGCAATGAGGACACCCTTGTTATCACCAATGGACTCAACTCTCTCTTTAGTCCATTCTTGGTAGGTACATTAGAAGCACAGCAGTGAGTGACACACACCCAGNTCATCTTCAGGAAGGCCACTTCAGGCAGGCTGCAGTCAAACAATAACAGATGTGTGATGTCCTTTTCCCCTGTAAACCAGGAATTTCTGGACAGACATTGGGAATGGAATGTAGAAAAGGGTTTGGCAGAGACCAGNAACCACAGTGAAAGAAGGTCCCCAAAGAAGTGACATTAAAACTGACCTCTATGGAAAAGCAGAGGGTGGCCAGGTAAAAGGCCAGGGCCACCATGCTAAGGTNTCCGGGGAACTGTGTGCAAAGGCCCAATGGGCTTCCCAATCACTGTCTAGTGCCCAAGTAGAGGGTTAGTGCGCCTGTCTGGGTTGGGAATGCTGCCCACTCTCAGGGCTGGCTTCCACGGAAGGGGCTGCCAGAGGACTTTGGCATCCAGCTGCACTGGACGGCAGGAGCTCGAAGGTTACCCTTAAGATTCACTGGTGTCAGAACTGGCTCTGCCATACGTCATCCCCCTGGTCTCCGGCTGATTTCCATCCAAGATGCTGAGCCTGCCTTAGAAGTCAAGCCTACCAGGATCTTAGAATTTAACAAGGAACCTTCTAGCTAGTTCATGTATCATGAAAATTCACTTTCTCCTCTTTGCTCTTCAAAGTGACCCGTGACAAAAAGCTGTGTAGAAATCCCTCCCTCTCAGGGAACCTCCAAATCAAAATGTCAAACATTTGTGATAACAGGAAGCCCCATAAGAATGAGAGAACAGGCCCATCGGAGAGGCCCACTGTTAACGTGCTCTGGCTATGCTTGGAGCCTTGCTGTTCCAGGACAGTTACAGAGTTCACATAGATTCCTGACCTGGAGTAGAGACNGGAGATGGAGGGCTGCAGCCCTGGGTCCCTGCACTTGGTGTGCAGACCTCCAAGGTCAGACTTCGTCATGGGACTTAAATTGTAAATTCAAACCAGAGAGCATGTCTGCTTTTTTGGCACTGTGAGAATGTGGCTGGCCTTAGAGTCCCTCTGAAATAACCTCTACCTGTATCACACTCCTCATTCTTTGGAGGGGAATGTCATCCTTTCTCTTTTTAGTGNCCTACTGGACAGTGGGTTCCCTATATGAAGGAAGTATGTACATGACAGCATTTTCAGAGATGTCTGGAACTATCTTTTTCTTTGGGCATTTAATACAACTTTGTAGCCTATGGAAATTACAGAGTGGGTACTCCAGGAGTACCATTGTGGAACTCATATACTTGAGGATATTATTTCTTGCTTCTATCCATGCCTGTAGCAAAAGATCAGTAATACTGCTGGCTCCTCCAAAGCATTATTCAGTAATTATACAGTATTCTATAGTATTTTGGCCAATTCTGCCTATCAACATAAATACAGGGTGATGATACNTTGTATAGGAACATTGTATAATGCCAGTGACCTCAACACTGTGTCCCAGGAAGGCATCATTCTGTTCCTACTCCAGCAAAATTCCTTTTAGACAAAGTGGCTATACATTAAGCAGGCATTTTATGCATGAGAAATCAGGTCCCCCTAATGCCAGTGGGTTTCATGTTGTTCTCCCTAAGCATTTCAAGGTTGTCTACAGAGGGATAAGGGGAGGAAGACAGGATTTGCATATGGGTAGAAGANAGGGAGTCATCCAGCAGTTGACATCCTGATCATAGCTGGGGGAGGTTCTGGAGTACAACAAGTCAAGCTTTGAGGCTACACTTTGTCTTAAAGGCAGACCCTCCCTCAGTAATCTTTTTAGCATTCTACTCCTCCAAAGATAACTTGGACCTCAAAGCCCCCATGCAGCCAGAAGACATATGGATATTCCATCAATTTTGTGGAAGCAATAGATTGGAATCCTCCAGATAGTTCATTCAATCTCAGGATGATAAACGATCGATCGTTGCATTCCTCCTAAATGAAATTAAGATGTTAAGATATATTGCTTGGGGCTTCTGCATGGGATTTCAAGAGTTGAGTTTCCAACAGAAAATGTATTGCTTTGGATTCACTGGGAAATGGAGACACAGGATCTATGCTGAGGCAAAACATTTGACAGTTTGGAAGAACGCTTCNGACATGTTAATTTTTTTCATATTTAGAAAAGAGTAATCATCCAGAATACCATGAAGCCAGAAGACTGTACTGTACTGCAGAGTCTTGCAGGGAAAAGGCAGAGACCTACCTGTGCCCTGATCCTTTAGAGTGGAAACTTTTTTTTTTTTTTTTTTTTTTTGAGACAAGGTTTCTCTGTGTAGTTTTGGAGCCTTTCCTGAAACTCACTTAGTAGCTCAGGCTGGCCTCGAACTCACAGAGATCCGCCTGCCTCTGCCTCCCGAGTGCTGGGATTAAAGGCGTGTGCCACCACCACCCGGCTAGAGTNGAGTCTTTTAAAGGAAGCTCTAGGTGACCTTACACTGGGACACTCTTCTACTGACTGAAGCAGAGTCCAGGCAAAACCCTGGAAACATAGAGAAATCCACAGTATTTTTCCATCAGCACCACACAAAAATANGAATTATGTGTTTCCAGTACACGTGTGGAAGGACCAAAGACTTACTTCCTCCTTGGAAACTCTTCCCGTCCTCCTTGCAGATCAGTTAAGAAGCTGGGGTGCTGCTTTAAGCTGGGGTTCACCATGTCTGGGTACAAAGCTCACAGTACCATTCCACCACCTATTAGCAATCTTTTTCCGCAATGATGGTGGAAGGAGACGTATACTTCAGAGTGTGAGGGCTGCTAGAAACCGCGGTGAATTTGAATGGGTCGTCCTCACACTTGATACTTAGCATGACTTTAACTAATTAATCACATGTTCCCTGTAACGATTTGCTTAAAGTCATGGCTGGCTTGCCAGTAGATGCTCATTGCATGAAGTCAGAGCTGTTTTAGCATGGCTCCCGGTAAATGGAAAGAGAAAAGGGAGGACTCCCACAGGGGAAAGGAGGAGAGAGGAGNGGNGAGAAGGAAAGGANAGGGGTCATGGGTCAGCTTTTGTGCTGTTCACAAGCACAGCTCACGGACAATATAAAATCCAGACTCAGTTTGCCTTTGTAGCTCATTCCAGGATGCATCCCACTTTCAACTCTACACACCAGAAGGAGGTAGCATTTGCCCTCTTCCTGTAATTGTTGAAAGGTGAGGATTATTAGTGCTTAGAGACTCGGAAAACCCTTAAAGCCTGAGCCCCCGGCTGGTTACTGGCCTGTATTTGTTTCTCTTTTCCTTCCCAACTACCAAAGAGCTTCTCCTCCCAAAGGGAGGGCTATTTCCTTTTGTTGGAGGAAACTCTTGGTGGTCGCTTAGAAAGCACAAAGCAATTTGCAGTAAATTGAAATCAAAGCCCAATTAATCAAATGCGGAACTTCTATCTGCCAAAAGTGAATAGTTATGAAATGAATTTCACATTGGTGACAATGATGGCTGTGTTCATAGTGGTGGGGTGGCTTGCCTTCAGCTGGCCATCACTGGCGGCATGCACGAGCGTTTAGAAGTTAAACTGTACCAGACTGAACTTGCTGCATTAGCTGTTGCCACATCGGAACGCTAATGGGCTTAGTGACCACAACCTACCCTGACCAGTGTGTGTCAACAGCCAAAGGACTAACCTCAGGGGCTGTTTGTGCTCTGCCCAAGTTGTTAGAGCTTCATGCTTTGCAGCTTGCTGTCCTGCCTCTTTGGCCTCTCCTCTGCCCTGTCTTAAAGAGGGTGCCAGCNCTCCCAGGAGCTGTTGCATGGCCACTGAGCTCTGGTGAGGGGCGCACTGATGTAGACTCAGTCCTCTGCATCTTGTGACTGGATCCGTTGGTGTTCTAGCTCCTTCCTGCTTTAGCTAGTCACTTCTAACATACATTCTGGAAATGGCCTAAATCCAAGCAAACGCGAACAGCCTCTTCATTCCCTGCTCGTCTGGTAAGGTGGAGTTTTCTCCACTCTCTCCTTCAGTGAGGAAGCATGGTACATAAGGTTTGCACCTTCAAGGGTTTCCTTTGCATTGAAGCCAAACCTTTCACCCTGCCTGAGAAACAAGGTCGGGCTTCTTCACCTCAGGGCAGCTCAGTCAAGGGCAGGATTGCAAGATGTTGGTGACGAAAAGGTTAAAATTGCTCCAAAGGCTGGATCTGTGGTTTCCTGCCCACACTTGTTCTGGCCTAAGGCAGTGCTTGGTAGTTTGGGGAGGGGGGGAAAGGGAGCCCTTGCCTGGACCCAGGTGGCCGACAGGCAAACCATATTATTAAGAAGCAGGGATAGCAAAACCTTGATCTTCAAACGAGACCCCTAATTAGTCACCAGCCCAAGAGTAAATGGCATTCCATCTCAGCAAGGCGGGAAGGGCGCCTTCAAATCCCAGAGACTAATTGCCATCGGTGGCTCTGTGAGGATCCTGCTGGAAACACTTGTCATTTGAGCCACTTCTGGTTGGTAAACTTAAGCTATCAAACTGTTCCTTCATATTTCAGATTCTCCAAAGTGCTTATCCAGCCCTCTCACTTGGAGGGAACATCTCTTTGCTGAACATGACACCCTTCTTGGTATCCAGTTTAGGGAAAGGTCTCCCTTATGTATGTACATATGACAAGTTCATCCTAACATAGAATTCTTACAAGGGAGTTAAAACATGTTTTACTTTATTCTCACCTGAGTTTGAAAAACTCCATCTCAAGAACAGCCTGTACTGGAGGGAATGAGGATTTATCATGGAGAGTGAGGCTTCAATTTCACAGCCTGGTGAGGGACCCTGTATTCTGTCCTTATGGCTGGATATTTTTGTCAAGTTTGAAACCCTTTATTATCTCTCTCTCTCTCTCTCTCTCTCTCTGTGTGTGTGTGTGTGTGTGTGTGAGAGAGAGAGAGAGAGAGAGAGAGAGAGAGAGAGAGAGAGAGAGATATTGATTGATTGATTGATTGATTTGGGAAGGGTCTTCCCAAATGACATGCACTTAGAAGCACACAAAGTGAAAGTAGGCTTTGTAGTATTTGGGTTGTTTTGTTTTGTGTTTTTGAATCTCATGTTCTTGCCTCTTTTGGAGGTAAGTACCCTCTGCTCACTCTTGTCTCTTGGTCCCACTTGGTACTTGTGAATGGAAAAACAGACTCATCCAGGCCATGCACAGAATTCTAGGTTTTCTCAAAGTTCACACTCGAAGTAGGAGAATNGTTTAAGAGTTTAGGACCAATAGATCCTGGCTCTGTCNGCTTTGAGGGCAGCCCAGGTTACACCAAGTCCAGAGGGCCAAANAAAAAGCTAAACAGGAGAGGCCTGGGTGTGCTACTCATGTGGGCTTATCCCAGTGTCTTCCAAGAACTGGGGTTTGGTTTCTGGGATCGTCTCACAGTAGCTCATACTGTTATACTATTATTCAGTCAGGCTTTCTGAAGATGACTGGTTAAGCCTAACTTTTTAACTCAATTTTAAGTAAGTAAGCTTCAGTGGGCCCTGAAATGACATGTTTTATGTTAATATCCTCAGCGAGCTGTGGTACAGGGCCACATGTTGTAGAATGGCCCATGTCGACTTTCTCCTGAAACTCAGCTTCAGAACTGTTCTCTGCCAGCCAGGGAGCAGCTATTACTCAGCAGTAATGCCTTAGCTGTGAATAGGCTGGGGTGGAACAGGAAGATAGGACGTCTGTACACAGGCTTAGGGTATTTGCACATAGGATTCCATCCCCTGTGATGAAAGCTTATGGTTTTCCCCTCTCTGGGTAACTTAATAGCTTCCTGTAAGTAGGAGGGTGCGGAAGTATGGTCCCACCCGAGTGGACTTCTCCAGGATTCCCCAGGACAGTTCCCTTCTCTCCAGAGCACAGGGGTCTGTTTGCTGAATCAGCCCTCATCTCCAATGTCATTGGCAGCACACACCCNGCCCCCAAAGACTCCCAAAGCATTATTTTAACCTGTGTGTTCTCCTGATTGGAGATGTTAGAAAATACATGCCAAACCCTGGGTTGTTTAAACTAGTCCAGAAAAGAAAGGCTCACGTCGGTTTTGACAACAAACAAAACGAGTTTTTGTTCCATCAGTTGTGTTTAAAAGATTCCAGTTTCAAACTGAACACAATGTGTGGTTATTCTGTCGGCGATTTATATAGCCACAGGGGCGCCACAGTTACACACTGCATACATCATTGTATTTTTGAAATGTACTTAATGAACTTTTTTTTTCTTTTCTGGTAACTACTTCATTGCCTTAAATGAATGCATTCCAATAGAATTTGTAACAAATGACCACTCTGTGTTTGCGCTAATGCCAAACACGTTTTAACAAATTTTTAACAAGGAACCCTGGCAAAATGCCAAACTCCTAGAGGGACACTGGAGGAATGCTATAAATTTAAACTAGATTTTACCTTTTCACTTAGCTCAGCAAGTGTCTTAGGTGCCTTGCTCTCGCAGCACGGCAGCCTGTCTATTTCATGTCAAATAGCTGTACATTTTCATTATGTGTAGCACACAGGTTGTGCCTACTTCCAGGGACTCGTAAGTGCAGGCAGCTATAGCTCAAATAATATGCAGCAGTGTAGAAATAAATCTTTATTTCTGCAGAAATTTTTCATGGCTTCTATGGGTTGGTAACTGTACNCATGCACGTACACATCTACTGAAGTATGTCTGTGTTTAAAATCCACAGTCAGCCAATACTATACATGACAATTCTTTAAACCAAGGATTTCTCACCTGGAGGTAGCTGTCATCCTCCTTAAGATATTTGGTACCCTCTGGAGTCTTTTCATTGTCATGACTGGGAGTGGGAAGTGCTCTTGGCATCTTCACTGAGAGAAATCAGGGAGACGGGAGGCCATCCTCCACTGAGGTCAGTGCCCGATAGCAAAGAAGTTTGTCCGTATTTTTGAGACTGAGGAGCCCTGGACTAGAGTCCTTCAAAAGTGGCCCAACTAAGAACCTGTGTTTT
>LZPO01087292.1:112456-127598 GCA_001675575.1 Neotoma lepida | reverse complement strand
GACAGGGCGTGAACTGGAGAAGTTTAGGGTACGGGGTGGGGGGGGAACGGCTGAGAAGAGCCAGAATGTCTGCATGGACTCTATAACAGGTATTTGTGATGCTGAGAGCCTGGACGCCAGCATGCACTTTGGTATGCTAATAGACTCCTGACAGAAGTCCAGAAGGTCTCTCCTGAGCTCTGTATAGGATTTCACACAACACAAGTCAAGGCAGACCAGACCTTCCCTTCAATGGGAAGGCTCTTAGAGCAATGAGCTCCAAGCTCTTTTCAAGTTGCCTACAGATTTCACTTGCTTGTGGGTATAGAACTGAGGTTCTTGCTGCTTCCTGGCTGTCAGCTGTGCTGTGACAGGAGAGACTCATCGCCTAAAGCAGTGGTTCTCAACCTGTGCNTCTCGACTCCTTTGGGGGGTCAAACAACCCTTTTATGGGAGTCGAATATCAGATATCCTGCATATCAGATATTTACATTACGATTCATAACAGTAGCAAAATTACAGTTATGATGTAGCCATGAAATAATTTTGTGGTTGGGGGTGATGACCACAACACAAGGAATTGTATTAAAGGCTCACAGCATTAGGACGGTTGAGAAGCACTGTCCTAAAGGAAGTTGTCATTCCTCACCCCTGTGGCTTTCTTCTCTCAGCACAATGAGGCCTCACAGCTTTCACACTTGACTTTCTCTTTGTAATGATGACAGGAGAGAGAGATTTGCTAAAGAAGGGCCCCTGTCCTCGAGCTAAATCTGTTTGGGCAAACTTCCTTTATATTAATCTAGCCCTAATTGAGTTAATTAATATAATTGTGGTCTGCTGTANTTCACTCCAAAAGCCAGGGGTTGGGGTAGAAGGNTTNTTTCAAGGGAGGCTGGGTAGGGAGGGAATTTTAGGGTTGTCTGATCACTCTTTAATATCTGTAGAATGAATAAGGAAATCACCCTGTTCCAGGCACTGCACAAAGCTCAGGGGATGCTGAGTGAGCAAGAGCAGCCTGCCTTTGTCCTCACCAAACTTATCATCTGGGCTATAGGTGTTCACTGGAAATAAAATGGCAAGTCACGTCTATAACGTTGAGTTTCCTAGTAGTCACATTTTTAAAGTGATAAGAAACAGGTAGAATTTGGGGCAGTATATTTTATTGGATTCAGTACATCCAAAGTATTTTGACATGAAGTCAGTATTAAAGATGGTTCCTGAGATAGTGTCCATTCTTTTTTCCATAGTAAATCTTCAAAATCTGGTATGCATTTCACACTTTAATTGTGCCTCGGTTTGGATTAGACATGTTTTGAGTGTTCGGTGGCCACATGTGGCCAGCAGCTACCATATTGGGTAGTGCAAGTCTAGACAATTCACAGGAAGAGGACCATACAGGAGACTTCCTGGATGGCACATTGCCTAAGCTGAGAATGAGGAGTAAAGAGAGATCGATCCACTGGCGAAATGACCAGAGTGTGTGTGGACAAAGGACACAGCGAGGAGAAGAACAATGTAGTGATATTAGAGAGTACAACATGGGGAGCAGAAAAGAGCATACAAAGGTTAGAGGAGTCCTTGNCAGCCTGGCCAGCAGTCCACAGGTCCTTCATCCCAAGTGCTGCAGGATTACCAAGCGCTATGAGCAAGAGTGGNACACTCAACAGCTGTGCNTTGGAGTGGCCATCACCATNGCAGTAGAGCTGTCCCAGAAGACAGAGCTGGTTCTGTCTTCCTTGCAAGAGGATACTGGAGGGGTTAGGGCCAGCTGCTTCAAGCATCCTTGTGAGGGAGAATCAGCCAAGCTTGGAATCATCTTACGGGGAAAACAGCCCCGGTTGCCATTGCCAGAAGGCTGGATCCCATTTTTAAATGTTTTTGTTGTTTTTGAGACAGGGTTTCTCTGTGTAGCTCTGGCTGTCCTGGATCTCCCTCTGTAGCCCAGGCTGGCCTCGAACTCACAGAGATCCAGCTACCTCTGCCTCCCGAGTGCTGGGATTAAAGGTGNGCACCACCACTACCGCCTGGCCCATTTTTAAATGTTTTAAAAGTATATTCTCATTTGCCCGTCAAGGACTGATGATCTCTTTTCGTAACTGCTGGCAATGTCCCATCATGTTTGGTTTGGTTTGATTTTTCAGCGTCAGACTCATCTGAGCCTCATGGTGAATGAACTATTTCANAGAAGGGTGGCAACACTTAAAATNAATCATTTTATTTGCATGGTAGACTGTTAAAGAGAGTCTATGGCTATATCCATGGTAGTGGTGATGCCTGTTGTCTTCCCAAAGAAAAAAATTAAGAAGTGTCACAGGACCTAAAAGACGTAGCTGAAGATGTAGCTGGTATAAGGGCTCTGAGGGGTCCTCACTAAACGTGTAACAGGTATGCTATTTGTTTGTTCTGCTGTTTGCATCTTTAAAAAAAAAAGTGACATTTTAAAATCAGTATTTAAACTAACACCAGGGACTTTTGAGAGTTCTCTTACCTAAAGATAATTATTACCTTTCCCACAAGCAGTGCACTGTGATTGTGAGANCTGTGTTCGACTCTGTGACCTGGGTGCCCAGCTGGAAAGCTNTCTCAAAACTGAATAAACAATTGTTCTCTGCTACTTTATCTTGGAAAAATATCAAAGACATCGGACATTGAGCATAATTATTTTTCACTTAGTTCCCCATCTGTAAAGGAAACAACCTGTGCATTTTAATACTACCTTATGTTTCCCTTTTCATCATATGGCCTTTTAATATATCGGTCAGCCCTTTAAAGGGATGATTAAGGAATGCTTAGCACACAAAAGAATGAGAGCTATGCACAGCTCATGAAACAGAAAGCGTGCTCAGACTTACAATTTTCATACAAAGTTTGCAGCGACTTTATGTGCCAGAGTGAGTAATATGATCTGCACTAGAAACTCCCTAAATTTCTGGCTCTGCAGAAGTCATTTTTTGCCCTGATTCAAGTTTCTTAACCAGAAGAATTACACCAAACTCCTCAAAGCATGAATTAGCTGCGTTCCTCCGAGCCATAAGTTCCATTGACACTCACTGCTTAAGGATGCCCTGAAATAGATGCTTGCCTGGGCAGATGCAGAGATCTTTGACTTTCTCATCAGCCAGTGGGACTTGAGTAGAGTTATGGATCAACTGCCAAATCAGACAGCCAAGAGTGGATATAAAAAGGGATATAGAAAGCAAGACCTGGTGGGGTATGCTTGCATTCCCAGCACTTGGGAGGCTGAGGCAAGGATACACAGCAAGACCCTGTCTCAAAAAGCAAAATGAAACAAAAAGTGTGTGTGTGTGTGTGTGTGTGTGTGTGTGTGTGTGTGTACGTGTACATACTCTCCCTTCCCTGCCACAGTCTCCAGATAGCCACACTATGTCTGTGTGTTGGAAACACCCAGCATTCCAAGGACCTCTGAATGGTAATGACACCAGCTCACAGTTGAACACGAGCAGAGAAGAGGGTCACAGCTGTGGCTTCAGTGTTGTATGATACATACCACCACATTTTGCTTATCCACTCATTTGGTGACAGACACTTTGTGCTGTTGTGAAAAAATGACACTTGGAGTGCTTGTGTGAGTCCAGGTTTTCAGTTCCTTTGCATGTATACATATGAATGGAATTGCCAGCTCCAACAACCACTTAAGCCATTGCTCAGCATCACATGGCTTACAGGTCTTTGAAATTGTTGCTGTCACAGGGCTGGTAAGTGAGTGTTAAAGCTTTTGGCATATTGACTGCCTTTAACATTCTAATGTCTCTGAGTCGAGTTAAAAAAAAAAAAAGTGAAGCCATAGTCATTGTAGAAAAAAAAAATGTGGAGAGAAAAGGGACATGTAATTTGATCATGTCAAAAGGACCCATAGGAGAATCTGGCATATTCCGCTTCCTTTTCTTAGTGGTTATCAGTAATGTGTGCATAGTACGGGATATGGCTTGGAAGGATCTCTTCTCAAGACACGCGCAGGACGTAATTTAACCTTCCAGTCTATGTCCTTTTTCTCTACTCCTTTGTCTTTGCCCCCTTTCCATTCTCAGTGGCCGTGGCTGGGNNGGGGANAGGGGCGGGGAGCCCCTGCCACAGGATGGCAGATATTCCCCACCAGTGTCCTTCCCCGTTAAATCATGTACTTTCTCATTGCAGCTGTCAGAAGGGTTGGCTAGAGGGAAAGCGCCACACTGCAGCCATAGCCTGGTAATCGACTGCAGCAGCGTGGCTCTCTTTGTCCACCACCAGCCACGGCAGCAGGTCCAACCGGAAGGGGAATTCTCACTTTCCTGTGTGATTCTGGTCACCTCATTCCTCCTGCATTTGGGTGTATGGGAAAGAAAGCGCACGAAGGAGGAGAAAGATGACAGCTCTTTCATTTCCTATCAGGATTTGGGCCTTTACAAAGTGACCTTCCCTGCTGAAAGCCACGTGATGAGCGTTTTATTTCTGTTGCTTTGCCTCATGGATCCATCGGCACCGCACCGGATGCAAACTGTGGATTCAGCTTCTGTGGGACAGCTCGCTCCATCTCCCGTTANNCTGCNGGTCAGTCTGAGTGGTCCTAGCACATTAGATTATCAGACAATCTAAACTTGCTGTGAACCAGTGCTGCTGGTGGTGTTTGTATACCATGGAGTGTTGGACAAAGAAACCAAAAGACCAAAATTTGAGAGCCTTTACCCTCCTCTGTTTCTTTAATCTGTCGGTCAAGGAACCACATTCAGATGGTGTTATCAGTTGTTACCTCTGGGCCAGGTTGGAAATGAAATCAATTTTTTAAACCACTAATAACTTGCCAAGAAATCGCCTTATGAGAACATGGTGTGTGTCTCTGACAGTGCATGGCACATCTAAATTGGTCATTCATAATTTTATTGTCCTGCTCATGTATGAGAGAGTGACAAAAGCCTGAGGCATCTGCATATCCACTCCTCATGCTCCTTGAACCCCACGGCTGGGACATGACCGGGCCTCAGGCTCTTCTCATTCTCACACACGCAGGTCTCCAGGAAGAAGCTGAGATTCATTCATGTTTTCAAGATCCAAATGCTGTACAAGCAATGTGAGCTTGGGTCTTCTGTAAATGAAGGGTCATTTCTCATTGTTGTTGTTTTTTTCTTGACAAAATGTCTCTAACATGGATTCCAAAGCATTATTCAGCATCAAACATGAAAGCATTGNTGAATGAAGTTGTACGTCTGTAAATAGCATTATACAACCTGTCTGGGATACAGAGTCGTTATCTAAAGCACATGCCAGGGAAAGAGACCACATTCCAAGGTCTTTTACATACAGTGACAAGGTACTAAGGAGAATCCAACTCCTGCTGCTTCCTCTGAAGATTAAAAATCATTAGTCATTACAACTTCATAAAAACACACAACTGAGCCTGGCAAATGTGCAGCTCTTGTACTGACCCATTTTCTTGTCAATGGGAGGAACCCTCCCACCTGCATTCCTAAAGGACAAACAGTGAATTTAAGCATGAGTGGCCTTAATAAATACAATTGTCTTTCTTTGCTGCTGTGGAAAGGATTCTAAACAGAAGTTGCTGAAATCGTGCATTGAATCAAATCATTATTACTTTCCAAAATGTTGGTGCAATTAACTCTGGACCTTTCTCATGAGCCATAGAGATATTTAAAAGACAAACCCCTTGTTTTCTGGGGAAAGAAAACTGTCCCTGAACTGCACCCTTTATTCCTGGTGCATCAGGAATAATATATTCAAGCAGGTTTCTTGCTTCGGGCTTCATTCTTGTCAGTAAATAGCGAACTGTGTAAAGCTTATGTGTTAACATAAATGATCCAAATACATTCATGTTTAAAAAGTTTGTCCTTTAACTATCAAAAGGATCTAGGTTGTTATTAGAGAAGGGAGCAGAGTTTTTTGCAAGTTTATTTAATACATTTTGGTGGAGTACTGCAATGAAAACCCACGGCACAGACCAGTCCCCAGGTACGATTTAGGTGTCTTCAGAGAAATCCTCAGAGCCCACCACTAGGGCCTGACTTGAACTCTGCAACTAAATACTTGAAATAGGAAGGGGGAGAACCAGGATGGTAAATGGGGGTCCTTGAAGTAGCAAACAAAGAGATCAACCATGTGTAGTTTAGCTATTTCTACATATGTGCCAATTTTGTCACAGCTATTGTTTGGGGGATCATTTTTTTTTTTGCCCCACTTTGGTTGGCTGAAAGTATTATTGATCTTGCTTTCGTGCAAGCATATCATTTGGTCCCTGAAAAATCGAATTCTATCTAACAGCATCTTTTCCCATTTTGTGTAATATTCTCTGATGTTTGGGGGGTTACAAAAAAAACATCCCTTTTTGCACATTGAAAATAGTGTCTGGGTTTACAACAAACACTGTGATGTTCAGAAGATATTTCCTTTGTGCAACCTTTAGCAGGTTCCCTTCGAATCATAGTACAGTTGAAACTAAGCAAACAAAAAAAAAGTGTTTGGGCTAACATTTAGGAGAAGTTGGTCTAAGTCTTACTTTGTGCAAGAGCAGGCTTGTATTTATAAAACCCCATTTGATTTCTATATACAGTCTCAATTTTGTATTTAATGATTTTGTGTATTCAGTATGCACTTTAACAGCGTGTCAACTTTCATTTGAAAGTGGGTTTTACTTTTTAAACAGTGTTTATGATGAGACCTCAAATGTGTCGACATAAGCTCTATCTGCAGTGTTTTTGTGTAGAGTGCATTTGACTGCTACAGGGGCCATGTATCTAATTCCCCGAGACCCTTGTTTGATAGTGCTTCTTGTAATATTTCTTCAAGTGAGTGGCATGTGGGTTGTGATATTGACCATGTGATCATGGACCTCGCTATGAAAAATAAATAAATAAGTAAAATTAAGGAACCCTCGAAACTACCAATGGGCATGTATCGGCCAGTCATTGTAACCTCGTGTCTAGTAGAAATACCATGTGCAAGGTATGTACAGCTCATAACTTTGTTATCATGTGTATGAGGAGTACTTTGTGCCGATTGTCTTATTTATACTCATCAAATAAACCTTGTTTCTTTCCGAAGAAGTGACTCCATTCTGTCTCTCACAAATATGCCGTGTAACTGTCTCTAACACTTTGGGGGNCATTGGTTACCATGTGAAGAATCATCCAGGCCAAAAGAAGCAAGAAAGAGGGGAGAGAGGGAGGAAAGGAGGAAGAGAAGTTGTTGTCTTCATGAATTGGAGAGGCCAAGACAGAAATCTTCCTTGATGGACAGCGGGTCCTGCAGGTTCAGAACAGGAAGTTAGATCATGGGCCATGTCTCCTTCCCTCTCCCTTTCCCTTCTTTTCACACACACCCTCCATTTTCCNTTTCTTNCCTCTTCTTCCTCCCTCTGGCCCCCCTCCTTCTTCACACTCCTCATTGTGCTGGTGGCTTTAGTCTCTGCCAAACTCCCCCCTTGGGAGCAAAGCTGTTTCTGAGCATCTGGGGCTTTCCGAGAAGAGACCTTTTCTTTTGCAATATCCACAAATGTCCCCAAAGGGGACAGACACTTCAGCCCTGTTTGGATCTTGAATCCTTCCTTTTTGTGGGAGTTGAGAGGGTGAGGCGGTGTGGTTGACGTTGCCTGTAGGAGGGAAGNTTCTAATGGGAAAATCATGGATTCCATTCAGAAAAAAAGAGAGATGGAAGAACTAGGCAGGAAGAATCACGATCAGCACAGCCACCACTTGGATGTACACAGTCACCCACACAGGAACTCATTGTCCCTTGCAGCCTGAGTTAGACCATAGACAGTGCCCCCTCACAGTGATGGCCTCTTGCTAGATGTCCATGTAAAGCCTACAGAACCAGGTCCTGCTTCCTTTAAAGCTTTGAATTACATTAACACCGTGGAATTTCCACTTCTTATCTAGAGTGAAATCATTGAGGGTTTGCTAGAAACTGTGTTTTACCAGATGGGGAAGCTGAGGTCCAGTCATAAACAGCTGATCTAGGCACATGTGGTAAGCTCATGGCCATCTAAGACAAGAATGTGTGTCCCTGGGAGGCCCCCTAGGAAGGAGGAAGACTAAGGTCTTTCTCTGGTTGTTCCTTGACAGCACAGAAAGTATCATTTGGCCTCCGTACTTTAGGTTTATGGGGTTGACTTCCCTGACAGTCAGGTACACTGGGGGCCTTGTTTGTCCATTGCATTTTATTGTCCTTTTGTAGAAAGAGAACTTCTGTCAGGGAAGAATTTCTCACATCATAGCCTTGCTGAAGCAGCCAGCACTTATTCAAGACTGCTTATGTCAACCCAGCTGGCCAGATGGAACCCCTACTTCATAACCAACAAACCCAGCCCCTGGGTGAGAAACACAGCAGNCCACATTGTTGGANTGGTTGCCCATTGCAGAGCTCCCTGGGGCCTCACAGACGAGACTTGGGGACACTTGCAGTTTGGGCCTCCAAGTCTCCCATGACTGCCTCTACCGTCTGTGAATTGCTCTTACAGAGGCCAGAGAAGACAGCCTAATCCTGCATCCAGAACTGCAGTCCTACTGATGATGAGTAAACACAGGTAGTAAACCGTTGACCTGGCCTGGGAATTGCTAAGAGCAGGGCTGTGAAAATGATGTCAGAGCATCTGTTCTCACCCACCCTGGCAACGGATCTGTNAGGTAAGCACTGCCATGATCCACATTTCACATGACGAACAGAAGTAACATCATGGGGATGACCAGATGCAGTACTTGGAGTACTTAGCAGTACTTGCAGAGTACTTATTTAGTGTTGTAGTGTACTAAATGCTATGGATATGTGAACTTATTTACCCTCACCACAATCGCAGAAAGCAGGTGCTTTTATGATCCCATTTTATACACTAGTTTAAAACAGCTCAAGGAGCCAACATGCACTGCTCAGGGCTCCCCCAGCTTTGAACGCAGTGTTAGCAAAANCCCCTGCTTAGGAGGAGGTCCATTGAGCCCCAGGTCAAGTCTATCTATCAGAAAGGGAAACTGGCAATGTTCAACAAGCATTCCTAAGCCTAAACCTAGGGTCCCTCTTGTTTCTGAATTTGAAAGCTTCAAAATAATCCCCAAGGGAATATTTAACAAGTCCTATCCACAAACCATTTCTAGAACCCACTTTGGCTTCTGGCTTTTAGGAAGCATTCACAGCAGCCCAGTGGTGGATGTAGCATAAACTATATTTATAAGAGACCAATATAAGCCCATTCCACAGAATTTACCCCCCACCCACAGATATGTGATTTCTTGATTGTTAAGATAATAAATTAGTGATGTGTATGCCACTCCTTGCAATTATATCATACCTTAGGGGTGAAGTGCATACTGGATTCCGATTTCCTTGGTGTTAACCTCATATCTCTTCTTTTTTCATCTAGGGCATCACATTGCATTTAATTGGCATGCCGCCATAAGTTCCTATCACTGAGAGTCACTTAGACTGTCCTTGTTTTTGCGACCTTGGCTGTTTCGGAGGTCACTAATCAGGTCTACAGTAGGATACATTCTGCTGAGACTTGACAGCTCTCTAGTTTTCAGGCTCAGCCTGGGGAACGTAAGGGCTATTGGGAGGAAGGCCACGGAGCTGATAAGTGGCCATGGTTAGGGCAGCTTATCAAGGAGGGCCCAAACTTGCAACATGACTTAACACTGTTGATACTGGCCATGCCCTTTTGGGTAGGCCAGTGTTTGTCAGTTTTTGCCACCAAGGTCACTCTTGTCCTATGTTGAACTTTTAAAGTATTGAAGCAGGGGGGCTGGGAAATGGGCTATGTAAGCATGGGGAGTTCAGATCCCCAGCAACCCTGTGAAAAAACATGGATTTTTATGGCACTCACCTTAACCCCAGCACTGGGGAGCAGAAACAAGAGGATCTCAAGACTTGCTGACCAACAGCTCTAGCTATCTGTGAGCTCTGCACTCAGTGAGAGACCCTGCCTCAAAAACTAAGATGGAGAGGGATGGAGAGGAAGACACCTGAGGGCTACCTGTGGCCTCCACACGGGTTCATGAGCGCCCACTTGAACATGCTCATGCAGCTACATGTGCAGAGCAAAGAGATCTACCTTAGAATGTTCTCGTGGCAATTTGGAAGATGCAGTAGCTTTAGGATTAAAAAAATCCCCAGTCTTTAGGAGCAATGTGGTTGGATCAACAGCTTCTGTTGCTTGGCTGAGTTGTCTCTTTTGGGTGGAAGCATACCTGCTGCCTCCAGTTCCATCTTCCCAGTTAGATTATAGGAGCCTCCATGACAGAAACAGCCAGTGTGAGAGGACTAGACCCCTTTCCAAGCACAGGCTAGAGCTGGGATTTCTAGTTTAAAAATAGGTGATGCCCGTCACAACACTGTAACTTCCCATAGGGAAGACTCGGGAACACCAACCGTGGTGAGTCCTGCACCTCACCCATGGGGGTGCTGTGGCTCTATAGTTGCAGGAAGAAAGATGGGCATTTATTTGGGTCAACATATCTGTTAGGGATTTTATTTTTCTTTTGCAAGGACAGACTCTTTATACACAGAAGAAGAGAACAGAAAAGATCTCATCAATAAAAATAAATGCGCAAGTGAGCATTGTGGTGCTCACCTGTAACCACGGTGCTTGGAACCCTGAGGCAGAGAGTTTGTGAGCTCTAGGTAAATATGGGCTACATAATCTAAACAAACACGTACATACATACATTCCTGGGCACTCTCAGCCCTACAGGTAAGAACTCAGACTTTATAACTCCTCTGTGAAGGTGAATGGCTCATTCTCTTCCTAGATACGGATGGTGTCCCCTGTTCNAGGTATAGTCTTATTGAAAAAGGAAGGAAATACACAGCCCCAAATAAAAACAGGAAAGAAGTGCTGGGATACAAGCATCAAATTTGTATAGTGAAAAGAACAGTTCACAGCTCAGCTACATTCCAGTCCACTGTGACTCCCAAGTAAGACCACGCCTCAGTGAAACAGCATGAGACTGGTAAGCCAGGTATCTGTTCCTCAGTCTCCACTGTGTAGCTATTTATTTTTTTAACTTGCTTTGGAAGAAGTATGCCACATTATGACTGAAGGTAGCCTCTGTTCTGGTCAGAGCCAACAGGAACAATGTAACTCCTAGCCACCAACCAGCCTTGGAGTCTGAGGGGAGAACCCTAAGCAGTGTTAGGCCTATTCTTTGGCTGGGGCATCTTCCTGCTTCGTTGCTGATTAGCTGCTTAAGGCATCTATCTGCCANTAGAGGGACTGTATCAACTAGTTGACGAGAGCAAGAAGAAACAGAAGAAATTGTTGCCATGTGCCCTAACNTGGCAACATTTCATATAATCCTGGACAGACAAGAACATTCCATCTGATTCTATTCAGATAAAGCTAGAAAAAGACAAGATTCACCTGTGGGCATATGAATTTGAATTCTTAGCACGGAAATTATTTACAAAGTTAGGTTTATGGTGTGAAAATTCACCAAGCAACATATGTTCCACCTCATTTCAAACCAAGGAGTAAATCTAAGCTTCAAGCATTTCCTGTTTGGCCAGCACGGTATCTTAAAACTTGAGGAAATAGGAGTTAAGGTTGGGGCTGTATCTTTTTGTAGAGTGGTAAATTGGGGCCCTAGGTTCAATCCCCAGTACTTGAAAAACCTGAGAAATTACCCAGATTAAACAGAACTGAAGAGTCACGACCACAGTGTCATGTATGATTCTAGATGGGACTGTGGACCACGTGTTGGGACAGGTGTCAAACTTTGAAGAGGACCTGAGATTGGAAGGCAGTGCTGTATCAAGATAGCTTCCTTATTTGAACGTTAATATGATACAGAGATGGTCTTGCTTAAGAGAAATGTATGCTGGAGAATTTAGAGGGTTTTGTAGCTTGTGGTTACATGGCTCAGAGAAACTGATAATAATGGATTTGTACACTGCCATCAAAGAGAAAGAGCCCAAGGAGCTAATGCAGTGACATGTTAAAAAAATGTCGATATAGATGCTGTTTTTATACCCTTCCAGCTTTTCAGTAAGTTTGAAGTTGTTTCAAAATAAATTACTTTAAAAGTACCTTTGGAAAGAGTAGTCATGGAGGGCTCAGAGTATAGGAGGGTGGGGAAGTGTTAGAGGCAATGGCCAACCCTCCATTGTCCCCACTGTCCTCTAGAATCTGACACCTGGCCAAGCCCACCCATTGTGTTGCCTGCCAGCCTCTGAGTGGGCCTGGGTTTACAACCCTCTTTAGAATTCCAATTCTACTGCATGCCAAACAAGTCGGCATCNGCCTGCCGAGTAGCGGCTGTTTGTTTCCTCATTCCAAAATTATCATTCAGACCTAGAAGTTTGTTTTATTACAAATAATAATAATAATAATAAAAGGACCAAATGAACACTTCACACAATGCCAGCTACAATGCTAGGTCATGAACAAAATGGAGATAATAGCTATTATTAGCAGCAATATATCATAAATAATAAGCACGTAATGAAATGACGTCGCTGGTCACTGGCTCACTCCCAGCCATTCTCTCCCAAGAGCTGCTCCAGCTGGTCCTTGTTCACATGCCATTTGCCACGTCAGGGTTTTCCTCAACCATGCTTAATAACCAGTTTCCAGATCTGGATATTGGGGGCTGTAAATTTCCCTGGTGACTGTTGCCAATGACAGGGAAGGAAAGGCTTGTGTAATTACCACTTGTACTTCCACGAAACACATGAACTCAAGTCAACAGCAAGGGTTTGGGACAATAAAACACTAGGGTTGAAACAAGCAGGGGAAAAATTCTGCCCAATGTGCGCTTCCTTAGGGGGGGAAATGGTAGTAGGCCCAATGGTGGGGTGCTACCTTTCTTCCACACAGATGTTCACATTTCTGTAAGATTAGCTCTGGGTTGTTTGGCAATCAGTAGCTACAACCACAATCTGTGATGATGTGATTGGTTGATTTCATAGCCCAGTTCTCCCGAGTCTAGGAAATGGGTAAGGCTTCCAGGCATGTCCATGNTACCGTACTATATGACACCCTTCACACAAGCTAGTTTCATATGTTCCGTGGAAATAGCCCAAAAGAGCAGTTAAGATCTGTGTAATACTGCAACACCTCAGCTCCGTGTGGAAATGCTCAAGATAGTTGTTGGCAAGGTTCTGAACTTGGGCCCCAAACCTTGTCTGGTGTTGATCTGGCTTCTGGTCATCATGTTGTCGTTTTAGAAGAAAAGGATGTAGAGACACACAGGGAAAGAATCATCCTGTCTCAGGATTTCCCCCCCGTGTTTCATTCCCTGGACAGAAGACAATGGCTATGCTGTATAAGCTAGAAAGTGATTTTCTTCCTGCGCAGGCNCAAGCTTNATTTTTGTGTGTGTTGTGTGTGTGTGTGTATGTCTGATAAAACCAAAGAGGGGTAAAAAAGTGATAGAGACAGAAGTAGAATTTCTGGTGACCAGTTGGAGAACTCTGGCATTTTCGGAAGTTGTAGAGGCATGGGAGAATTTCCCCAGAGGCATGGGAAAATTTCCCCAAAAGTCTCATGTGGATTCTCAAAGAGACTGAAATTCAACAGATACATGAGTGGCCACCATGAATTCTGGAAAAGAAACAAACAAACAAATCAACCAACCCAGAGTGTGGCATGTAGCTATTTATAAAGGGACAGTCTTCCACCAAAAGAATAAAATAGTACCGTATTTTCCACCTAGGAGGAATGAGCTCATGGAAATCTCACTTTACCCCAAACTAGACACAATCTTTAGAGTGGGTGATTGTAAGTTGAGTTGTAGGGATTGAAGTAGTCAGAAATGGGGGGATCACCCCAGGTATTTGGAGGGCTGGGGTCTGAGCAGAATTGAACTTGGAGAGCATTCCTGTCAGCCATAGACCAATTTCCTATGCGTATGCTCTTAGAGATGTTGGCTTGAAGACAGCTTCTTCCTGGCTCACCTCCTCACTTGGGGGGTGCAATGTCACCCACTGTACCCAGTGAACAGCCCAAAGACTGAAGAGTAAAGACTGAAGTGGTGCTTAAAGCTGAATAGTTGGACTCTACATTTTACGCAATCTGAAAACAGATTCTATTCATCTTTTCTGTCTCAACATCAGAGAAATTGCAAAATGTTCCCTAAACCTTTTTGTGCTACAGATTATATTTCTAAAGAAAAGAGCACATGGGCCTGGAGAGACAGCTCTGGAAATAAAAGGCTTGCCACACAAGCATGAAGAACCGANTTCAATTTCCCGAATCTCACACAAAAGCCAGGGGTAGTAGTGGGTGTGTAACCCCAACACTGGGGAGGCNAACATAAGATCTCTGAGGATCACTGCTGCCCAGCCTAGACTAATCAATCGGCTAGCCATAGGTCCCTGAGAGNGATTTTTCTCAAAACAAAATAACAACAAACAAATAACAACAAAGGTGATCCCGAAGAGTAAACAACACCCTAAGTTGACCTCTGACCTTTGCACACAAGTGCATGCATACCACTCACACACTTAGGAACATGCACATGCCTGCACATATGTAAATACACACACCCAAAAGAAAGAACATGCATGCTGGTTTATTCCTGTAATCCCAGCACTCAGGAGGCTGAAGCAGGTTGACCACCAGTTGAAGTCAGTATGGGCTATAGAAATACCCTATCTTGGGACTGCTTGGACTCTGAGCCCGGAGCTTCAACCAGAACTTCACTGCATTGACCAACCCTCATCATGGAAACTGCTTTCCACAGGAGATGGTAATTAACATAGAGACCCGCAACAGGACAGTGTGCAGAGAGTGAGGGACTTTGGAGCACTCTGCCTTAAATGTCTTTATCAAATACCCACAAGGCTCAGGGATCTGCATGACAGAGAAGGCAGAAAGAATGTAGGAGCCTGAGTTGGTGGTTGACCCCAAGGAAACAGCATCTTCCAGAGGTAACAGGACTGATAACACATATGAACTCACAGAGACTGAGACAGCATGCATAAGACCTGTACAAGTTCAAACCAGACAAAATCCCAGCACTAAGCAGGGAAAGCGGACATAAAATCCCATGACTAACCNAGTAGCCTTTTGCAATTGACAGCCACTGGGAGAGGGAAATCAGTTTTCCTCAGCGGAGTAGTGTCACAGGGTATGTATCAAGCACACTCTAGGGCAGGCATTATGCTCAGGGATAGGTAACCAACGCAAACGAGATTCCATGTTTTCTGTTTTTGTTTGTTGGTTTGG
>LZPO01087292.1:101490-112166 GCA_001675575.1 Neotoma lepida | reverse complement strand
AACCCCGTTTCCAAATAAAAGGGTGGATGTGAGAGGCAGAAGGAGGAACCCACAAGCAGGAGTTCTCTGTGCCTCCTGGCCCCTAGTCCCCGAACACAGCTTGCAGGTGAGATAAAGCTCTGCATATCTAGATCAAGCTGATCCCCTATTTGGGGTAAGGCTTCATGAGGGGAATTTGCCTGTTTCTTTGTTTTGTTTTCCGACAGTGCTTTAGGAAAACCTGATGTCAGTTTGGACGTTGGTATTAAAGCGATCCATGCAAATCCAGCCAGCTGCAACCGTAGAAGTCTTGATGAAAAGCCAGTCAGTTTGTGCATTCGATTGGAATTTCAGAAGATAATTGTTTCACTCCCGGGTTTGTCCCTGGTTCACCATTTGACCTCAGACTAATTGCTTAATCTCTCTTGGCTTCAGATGTTCTACTTTGAAAGCAANAATAATAATAACTTCCAACTACCTATCTCATCCGGGTAGTGAGTGGATTAATAGGGTCCTGTTTGTAAAGTCCTGGGAAACTCTAGAAAGAAAATGTCCCTCTGTCTTGGCGATGCTGGTTGGTAATATTCTAGGCTGGGAAGGGCTGAGCTCAATNATCATTACCACAGAGGGATGTCTCTGCTCCTCATAGCTAAGGAACGGCCCCTCCTGAAAGCAGGGTTTTCATCACTCTGAAACCTCTGGTGTGTTTGTTGGTGCAACAAGGAGGGGCTGCTGCGGTAAGCCACGCTTGCTCCTCTGTTTTAACAATACACAGAATTCCTTGGAGCATTTCTGCCTTAGCAATACATAGGCTGCCTTTGGGGGTCACACAGACTAGGACTGAGACCTGTCTGTGTCACTTCCTGGCTGGGTAACCCCAAGCAAATCACTTGGTCCCCCTGTGCCTCCTGGATACCTAGCAGGAGCACTTGACAATCTGNCAGGNAATAGGGCCATAGTCATGAATGTGTAATTGTCACTGCAGCTCTGCCAGGTGTGATGAGCACTGGCTGGTCCTTACTCAACCTGAGCTCCCCTCATCAGAACTTGTGCTTATCAAGAACCTGNCTGTCCCACAGCCATCCACTAATGACAGCCTCATTTTGGGAGCCCTCCAGATTTAGGAAAATGACAAATCAAAAGGAAACAACTTTGTGCTGGGGATTTGTGCAAAGTCCCACAGTGTATTTTTCTGTCATGACTGATTGAGCCCAATCTCTCGACTCTCCAGGTGCAGCACCCCATTGACTAAGAACAAGATACATGCCAAGTATTACACTACACACTGATAGTATGCTTTCTTGTGTCATCATTACAAAGCCCAGCGAGCTGGTACCTTTAGTAATCCCCTTTACAGAGCCAAGGTTTGGTGAGGTTAAAGAAGCCACCCAAGGCCACCCAGTGATTCCAAGGACAGCCTGGATTCCAGTTCTTAGCTGACCCCAGAGTTCTGCTATCTGTACTGCTGCCTGGTAGGAAAAAAAAACACATATCAGCTCTGTGTGTCATNTTTTATGTCTTTGAGTTCAGAGACAGTTAGCTCATGAAGGCTTTGACTTAATCAATGGATTAACCCTGGATGGATTTGTAGTGTGATGACATGGCTGGGAATGAGGAAAAGTAAGTAGGTGGGGCTTAGTTGGAGGAAGTGGGTCGCTTCGGGGCCATATCTTTGGGGACTCTATCACACTCTAGCCCTTCTCTTATTCCCCTGCTCTCCACTTCCTTCCTGTTCTCCATCTTCTTGCTCCTGTGATAATCCCAAGCAAATGGACCAAACCCTCAAAAAACATGAACTAAAATTAATTTTATCTCCCCCAAGTTGTTCATATCAGGCATTGCATTATAACAAGGAGAAAAGTAAAGACTGTACCCAAGTTGGGCAAAGCTAATGGATTGAAAAGGCGTGCTCAGGTATGTATAAGAAGTTTAACGTGTTGGTTTTTAGATTTTTGGTTGGCCAAAGGGTTTTCCCTCAAAGAGTTCACTTCTGGAACATCCCGCTGTCCAACCTTTCACTTTATCATATAGGATCCGTACATCTGCATAAGCTTTGTGCAAATAAAGGAATGCATGAATAAATTCTCTGCTATAGGGGAAGAAGGTCTCCCAGGCAGGGAAGATGTGTAAATTCCATAAGGGCAGGTATTTTATCTAATCTTTACTTGAATTTGTAGCCCTTTCTGGCACACACAGCATCTCCTCCCATTAACCCTGCTGGGGTATGCAATAGTGCTCCCAGGATATAGTTTTTTCCTGGCCATGTTCTGCTCAATCCAATGTGATGATGACNTCATATTAAGTAAATCTCCTTTAGTGTCTGTGAAGCTAGTCTGGACCCAGGTAGCTTACATTTAACCCTCAACATGGTTCTGACTTTAAAAAAATGATAATGACCCTAAAACAAGCGAGCATGGTTATGTTGCTGTGAGAACTTTTCCAATTACAGGTGGTAAAGCCCAACTCAAGCCAACGNCATGGCCTTAGCACAGCTGGAGCCATAGGCTGTCATAGGCCAAAGGCAAGGTCTTGTTTTCTCTACACATTCCAGATGGGCACACTGTGTTCACCAAAGCTACTTTCAGCTTTCAGGATCTCCTCATTTACAGTTTGCTAGACAAGAATCCTCCAAGTAGAGATGGTTCCTGTCCCTCTCTGGCCAGATACCAAACTACTGAGACTTTCTCTGCTGACCTAACCAGTAACTCATAAGGCTTGAATTATGAGCCAGGCCTAAGTCACATGCCAATACTTTGAGCTGGATGGAGGCCTCTCCCCAAACCACCTGTTGGAGAGGAACACAGGGAACTCACTGGAAGCTCCATTCATGAGAGGGAGGAAGGAAGCATGAAGCTGTCCAAACTAGATGCCCTGTCTTCCTCACTGTCTCATTAACAGTTACTTTTCTCCCCATTTTTGTAGTAGATCAGCATCTCCTCTTTGCACTGTGTGGTAGTTTGAATGTAATTGGCCCCCATGATCCCATAATCCCATAATCTCATAGGGAGTGGCACTATTAGGAAATGTGGCCTTGTTGGAAGTGTATCACTGTAGGGGCGAGCTTTGAGGTTTCATATACTCAGGATACCACCCAGTATGTCAGTTGGCTTCCTGTTTCCTGCCAGATGTAGAACACTTGGCTATTTCTCCAGCACCATGCCTGCTTGTGTGCTGCCGTGCTCCCCGCCATGATGGACTGAACCTCTGAACTGTAAGTGAGCCCCTTCAATCAAATGCTTTCTTTATAAGAGTTGCCGAGGTCATGGTGTCTCCTCACAGCAATAGTAAACCCTAACTAAGACATACTGTTAGCCACATACCTCACTGTGTGGCGTTAAAAAGTCTTATTCCTATGGTCATTGCTGTGTGCGTGGATACCCACTTTACTTTGAGCCCTGAAGAGGAGAATCCTGGTCCATCCCTCTCTGCATCATCAGTATTTAATGTAATCCCCATGTGTAGTAGATAAAGGATGAGCCACCTGGGACTCAAGATCCTATCTTGGGTGACATTCTTCAAAGGTATAGATACAGATGAAAATTCTATACCATGAACAGTGACACGTGTCATGAGAGCAAGGCAAGCAGAAGCTAACTGAGGAATAGTGTGCNATGATACAACCACACAACTGGCTTCAGTCTAGTTCCAGCACCGTGAGTCCTTTGCCATGTGTATGCAAGACACACATGACTCCGGTTCTGACTTGAACATCAGTGTCTGCCATCTGTATCACAAAGAAAGCAGCAGATGGACTCTCTTTGCAGTGCTCTTCTTGGAGAATTGCCTTGGTACCTGACTCTGCCCTTCATCCCTTCTTCTATCCTTTCTGACCCTCATGCTCTAGCCATCCCCTCCTTTCCTCTGCTCTCCCCTTCCTTCCTCCCTTTCTCCTCCCCTCTTTCTGCTTCTCTCCTCTTCTTCAGCCTCTGGAGTTATAGCTCTTGCANCTCCTTAGGTGAGTTGCCTTTGTCACTTCTTTCAGCTTGCTTTGCTCCTTGCAATATCAGAATGACCAAGGCTCTTACTGATTTCAGTGGTTGGGGTCAAAGACTGTAGTGAAGTGCTCATCACAGATGAAAGTGAGTGTTTCTGGAGAAAAGTGAGAGCTGAGTCTATTTTCATTACAGGGGTCTAAATTTGAATTAGACAGACAGACACACACACGAGAGAGAGAGAGAGAGAGAGAGAGAGAGAGAGAGAGAGAGAGAGAGAGAGGAGACCCTTGCCATAGCTATTCTCTAAAATTAGACTGTTTCTGCTATATACAAAACACCACTTTCTCTGAGCCTCCTCTGCGATGAGTAACAATAAAATGGTCACTGTAAAGAATCCTCTAAGCCGAGTGGTGGTGACACATGCCTTTGATCCCAGCACTTGGGAAGCAGAGGCAGGTGAATCTCTGTGAGTTCAAGGCCAGCCTGGTCTACAAAGCAAGTTCCAAGACAGCCAGGACTGTTACACAGAGAAACCCTGTCTTGAGAAAAGAGAGAGAGAGAGAGAATCCTCTAAGTGTGTCAGACCCACTGTCTGGATGGACTCCCTTTGGAAATTTTCTAGGGTTTGCCAGCCAGCAAAGGAGGACCCCTAACTGTAAGCCTTTTTAGCCCTGTTCCAGCACTGCTGCTTAGCTGGGACCTCAGCCCAGTGAACTTACCAGTGCACAGGAATATCCAGAAGGCATGTGCCNATTTTGTGAGCTTTAGTCCCTTCTCTGCGTCTCAGATGTCCTTCTACAATTCCTTCCACCTTTGGCATTTAGTCATTGCTCAGTCATTACTGATGGACTAAGACGGACAAACCATCAGGATGTGGCCAATCCAGTTCTAACTCAACAAGGAGATGGTGTGCCCTCAGTGCTTGATGAGTGAGTGGCTGAAGGTCTGTACTATGTGATGAATTAGCTAGCACTAACTACATGAATGAATAGCAAATGCCACATCAATGGCATCCATGACCATTTCTTCCCATGTGTTTTAAGCTGCCCTTTGATTTATTTTTTGTATCCACAACACAGTCCCAACAAACTNACTCACTAAATTTATGATTTGCTTTTATATCCTGCTGGCGAATTTTGAAATAGAGGCTGGTGTCCTATGTATTGAATCCCATTTTCAAATAGTCCAAGAGATATTTTCAAACCTCCCTGAATGGAGTAGGCAAGACAAGGGAGGGATGGCGCTTATGTACCAGCTAATCTCTGTTATGACATATCTGCATGAGTAAGGAGTGGGGGCCATGGGGGTAGGATCGTGCCCCTGAGCTGTGTAGAAGAGGGTTGTCCACAGATGACACATGAGTGGAACCATCGTGTTCCTGTATATACTCGGTAGATATATGTACCCGCCGGGATAGGTAAATCTAATCCTTTGCCATTTTTCATTTCACTTTCTTGAATTCTGTGGTCTTACCAAGGAGCAACTGCTTTTCTTCTGGGTGAAGTAGAGATCTTTGCTTAATTCAAAACCACTTACATTAATACGTGCAGCCACACAGGGATCTTTTGCAGAGGGAATGTTATTCGTGCTTTTCAAAGTCAATGAATTGTCACTTGACCTTATTGGACACATATAGATCACTGCATTGGGGATTAAACTAAGCAAGGAAAAGCAGCTTTTACTCAAAATTCAATTGTTTATTGATATATATTTGGGAAGTCATAACAGAGTCATATTTTTGGATACAACAATGGCAAAGTATACAAAATTAAAATGACTCAGAATTCATTCTGCTACTTAGAATTATGTGAAGTTCCCCCCAAAGGAGCCTGGGAATATTTACATAGATTAAAAATGCTATTAGAATAACTCAAATTAAAATTCAATTAAATATGAACTTCATGTGATAAATCATAATTTAAAAACTGGACAAGTTTTAAAATACAGTCAACTTCCTGGATATTTTGCATAATAGTGGGGGTCAAGAAGGCCAAATATCTGACCCAAATGTTGCTAGTGTGTAGCTTTTAACATTTTTTTCTACCATTGATTTCGTACCAAAAATTTAAAGGTCAAGCAGGACTAGAGAGATGTTCATGCAAACATGAGGACCCGAGTTCAATCTCCAAAACCCATTAAAAACCCAGGTACCAAGCTCNNGAAANCCTAGCACTGAAGTAGAGACCGATGGATCCTGGGGCTCACTGGCTGAGCAGTTGGCCCAGCTGAATAGGCAAGNTNGAGGTTCAGTGTGAGACCCTTTCTCAAAAAATAATGTGGAGATTGATTGAGGAAAATTCCTGTCATCTCTGGCCTCTGCATGATTGGACCCATATTCACACACACCTGCATGTACTACAACCACACACACATTTTAAATGTGGGCCAGTTGGGCAGCTCAGTGGTAAGAAGACTTACTACTCTTGATGAGAACCTGGGTTCAGTTCCCAGTACTCCATCAGGCAGCTCACAAACTGCCTAGAACTTTAGTTCCAGGGGATCTGATGCCCTCTGGCCTCCTCAGACATCTCTACACACATGGCAAACATAAACTCGTGCAGGTATACAAAAATACACGTAAATAAAAATAATGTTGTTTTTTTTTAAATTGCCTGTAAATTGGTATGGCCAGTTCAGACATGGATAGTCCTGAAAAGACTAATAAGAAAACTACTGTGTTGCCTTAGTGACTTTTCTATTTCTGTGAAGAGACACAATGACTGAAATAACTTACAGAAGACAAGGTTTATTGAGGCTCACAGTTTTAGAGAGTGAGACCGTGACCATGTGGGGAGCATGACGGAAGGCAGGTAGGCATGGTGTTGGAGCAGTAGTAGTAAGCTTATATTCTGATCCGCATGTAGTAGGCAGAGAGAGCTAACTGGGAATGGTGTGTGCTTTTGAAACCTCAACGAGACCCCACCACCATCGTGAAACACTTCTTCCAGCAAGGCCACGCACCCTAAACCTTCCCCAACAGTTCCACCAACTGAGCATCCAAGTATTCAAATTGATAAGCCTATGGGGGTCATTCTCATTCAAACCCACACACATGTGCCCCAGTAAACACACACACACACACACACACACAAACACACACTGAAATCAATGACTGGAAGAGATATTTGAACTCTTTTGTTCAGAGCAACAAAAAAATAGCCAAGATACCAAATCAATCTAAGTAGTTATCAGAAGATGAATTGTGAAAGTATCATAAGGGCTGGGGATGTGCCCCAAAGATACAGCACTTGCTTAGTGTGTGTGAGGCTCTTGAGTCTATTTCCCAGTACTGTAAAATAAATAAATAAGAAAGAAAACACGCCACATATGCATGATGGAAATACCTTTCTGCCTTTGAAATATTGTCATTTAGTATAGGATGAACTTAGAGGACATGGTGTGAACTGAAGAAAGCCAGCCACAAAAAGACAAATAGTGCATGATCTTACTTATATGTGTATTGTTTTTTAAATCAGATTTCTAGAAGTACCATAGAGAATAATGGTCATAAGATCTTATAATTTGGGTCTGGAATGGTCCCCAAAGGTTCATGAGTTGAAGACATGATCTCCAGTGCAACAGTGTTCAGAGGTGACTGGACCAGTGTATTAACCTGTCATGNTCCCAGCTGAACGGACTATAGGAAAGCAGTGGAAACCCATGAGGTAAGGCCTTATTGGAAGGAAGTAGGCCATTGATGGCCTGCCCTTTAGCATTGTATCTCATCCTAGCCCACCTGTGGTGGTTGAAAGAAAATGGCCCCCATAGGGAGTGGCACTGTTAGGAGGTGTGACTTTGTCGGAGTAGGTGTGGCCTTGTTGGAGGAAGTGTGTCACTGTGCGGGGCAGGCTTTGAGGTCTTCTAAGCTCAAGCCATGCCTAGTGTCAGTCGGCTTCCTGTTGTCTGAGGATCAAGATGTAGGACTCTCAGCTCCTTCTCCAGCACCACATCTGCCTGCATGCTGCCATGAACCCCCACCATGATGATAATGGACTAAACCTCTGAAACTGTAAGCNGCCCCNATTAAATGTTTCCCAATGTAACAAGTTGCCGTGGTCATGGTGTATCTTCACAGCAGTAGAACACTGACTAAGACCTTCCCCTCCCCACCAGCTGCTGTGATGGGAGCAGCTTTTCCTTGCCAGTCCCNCCCTGGGATGATGCTCTACCTNACCTCAGGCCTAAAGCAGCAGACCCACACAACGGTGTATGGAGAGCCCTGAAAGCGTGAGCCTAAGTGGACCTTCCTCCTTAGTTTTCAGACAGTTAATCCTAACAATGAAAAGTTGACCAACACACCAGTGTGGAGATGAAAGAGGAGCCGGGGAGATGTCAATCAAAGGAGACAAAATTTCGATTATACAAGGGAAAAAGTTCAGGAGATGTACTGTATAATATATTAATAATGCATTTTATGCTTGAAAATGGCTGAGAGCAGATTGTTTTAGAGTTCTTAGGCTGAGGTTAAAGCATGCTGGAGAACACCTGCCTAGCATGAGTAAAGCCCTGGTTAGATTCCCCAACAGATACAAAAGGAAACATAGAAGTTCTCNGCACAGGAAACAATGATGGTTATGTAACTGTTAAGTAGCTTGATTTAGCCATAACTTGTATGCATGCCCNAACACTTATGCACTGTAACTGTGTACCATTTCTATTCGTTAATTAAAGATGAATAAAATGTAAGTATAATATTTAAAGATTATACCTCAGGGATGGGACTGGTGAGGAGAGATGCTCACATTCACCGGCACTGGGAAATGCCTGTCTCCCAGGCTGAGCCTGTTTCGGACCCTGTTTTAGCATTCACTTCAGCCTGTCTCAGGGTCAGCTTGACAGGGAGTCCTGAAAAGGCTGATCATTGCTTCCAATCAGGAAGGGACAGATTTGACCCGTATGAAGATCTAGTTAGAACCAGATCTGCACACGCGCAGCTATTTCCTAAAGAGTTCTGATGCTTGTGATGTGTGATGATGTGTGATGATGGTGTCACAGCATGTTCCAGTTGGAAGGGAAAATGTGAGACAAACTCCATGTGTCTCGATTTCCCTTCGAAGGACGGAGCTTAGCTACATGGTAGAGCACCCTGCTGTTACCTACCCAGGAGTGGCTATGTATTGGGTTTGGAGGGAACCTAACAGAATTTCTGNGAAAAGCTCACCCCGACTTCCAAAGCCTTCCTGTGCAGATTGAGACACACAACACTAACAACTGCACAACAGGTAAACAACAAGCTAGAACAGAATAAAAACCCAGCCTTGTGTTCTATCTTTCTAAGAAATCCAGTGGAGAGAAGGGACACCTCCTGCCTGGAAATGGTCAGTTTGTGACTTCTTGGTGGCCCCCAGCAAACACGGAACAGGTTGCTTTCAGGGCTCTCCCAGAACGAGCCATGATGTTTGGCTTTCAGAAGCAAATGGTGATGGGACAAGAAAGTAGAACGCCACCCACTTGTAGAGGACAATGATTCCTCTTATTGGACTCTTTGCACTTCAGGGAAAGAGGCTGAGAGAAAAGTGGGAAAACATGTCTAGGGAGCTCGGGGGTCCCCTCTAAGGACGAGCTTTGTCTTTATAATGCTACACGTAGGTGAACTGTAACGGTCACTTCCTTGTCACTCAGGACAAAGACATGGGAAGGACAGCCCGTCATTCATATTTCAGAGCGTGTTCACCACATCAGTCACGGGAAATCACAGCCTTGAGCANGATAGAGACCCCTGCCCTCTTGCATTTACTTTCGAGTGCAGGCAACTGCAAACAGACAAATATGCATGTACATTAAATANGGTCATGTTTTTTTTTTCAGATTTATTTATTTATTATGTATACATCATTCTGCCTGCATGTATGACTACATGCCGTGAGAGGACACCAGATCTCATTACAGATGGTTGTGAGCCACCATGTGGGTGCTGGGAACTGAACTCAGGACCTCTGGAAGAGCAGCCAGTGCTCTTAACCTCTGAGCCATCTCTCCAGCCCCAAGGTCATGTTTTTATCAGGAGGAAGGGAGAAAACCATGGAGACAGAGATGANACTGCTTCAGACCAATAGGTCCGTNGAGGAGGTGACCCCAAGAAAGTGAGGATATCAAAGATGAAGGAACAGTATCTCGTGCATGTGGGAGAGCAGACACAAAGGGCACACCCAGAGGAGCCTTGTAACCTGGTAAACTTGTTTAGAGTTGATCCATAAGGTCTGGGAAGACTCTGGAGAACTTTAAGCAAGGTAGGGACATGGCTCCAGCTGCATGGTGAGAGCAAGCACTCACATCCACCAGGGTCACTTGCAGGACCGTGTGGCAGGAACCCCACTCCAGGCTGTCTCCAGAAAGCAAGGAAGAAAGGTAAGCACTCAAGGGTGGGGGTGAGGGGAGGGCACTGCTGGATCTGGATGCGTAGAGGGAAAGGGAGTTCTGGCTTTCAAGTCAGCCAATTCCTGATAGAACAAAGCTCTGATGCCGCCATAAAACTCAGCTGACATGGGGCGGGTGTGGTTTCTGGGGTAGCCGATTTGTGNGTTCCCTGCAGTGGAGAGTGAATCAGNAGATGCTACAATTTCAAGTCCTGCCACTCAAACTTGNGCTTTGGGGACCTATGACCTCCTTNGGCTTTNCCCACTTTTCCTCCACAGCTCGTATGATCTACTTCATGAGGGGAGGATGAAGTAAGGCAATGAGTATGAGCTAAGGCAGGACTGGCATCTTGACAGGAAGAGCTGGATAAACGCCCCCTGATGGAATCATCATTCACTCCTCCTC
>LZPO01087292.1:73850-86255 GCA_001675575.1 Neotoma lepida | reverse complement strand
CCTCAGGGATGTGGAGGATAACACTTATCTGTGAGAAAGTGACCCTGTGAGGGGCCAGTGTCTGCTGAGGTCCCTCAGCCACCTCTGACCCCTTTCTCGCTCATTTTTCTAAGGTGCCAGTTGCCCTGGAGGCACTGCACACATTGCCTCCTGAAGGGCCCAGGCTTCATTTTGGAAACATTCTCATTTTTCATCGAGGTCCCCCTTTCCTTCCGGCTTTTGTCTCTCTCTTGTCTTTGTTTCTACACTGTGAAAAGATGTCAGGAAGGCACCATTTTTAAGGGANGTGAGGATCCAAGTCAGAATAGATTTCCTGCAGAGGGAGACTCAACCAACTGAGCAAGCAGGATGACTAGATAGATGCCTAGGCTGCCAGGCAAACAGCACTTTTAAAACTGATGTTTTTCCACAGTCAACAATTAGCTTAGAGATTCCTACCAGGTTTTGTATTCTGGATGAAAATGGAAATGATTGAGCTAGACCTATGAAAAAAAGCTTGGGTGATTTGTGTGTTGTATAAAAGCCCTTTTATGCTCTGTGTACTCAAAGGACAGTGCCTCATCTCTCTCTGTCCTTGGAAGGTCATTTTATCTCCTCATCCTCTTTCTAGGATACTTTTATTCCACAGCTCTCCTGTGCAAGCCACGGCGTTTTCTGTATTATCAGTGTTAATCTTCAAATAACTCCCTCCACTCTGTCTGCCCCCCTCACTTATTTCTACTCCCCCATATATGCTGCCATCTAATGTGAACTAGACAGATGTAAAGCCCCACTGGAACTTTCTGGATGGATTCTCCTGCCCAACCACCAGCACACTCCTGAAGTTATTCATTTTTTAAGTGCAGAAGGGGAGAGTCTGTGTAAGTTGAAGTCATGGTCCTTCCTGGGGATCACAAAGGGCCCCAGTGAGCTGTGGGACAGCTTTTCTGGTGAGAGGGTAGGNACCAGGGTCAGCAGGATCCTCGCTCCTGGATAGACCTTTTCCTTGGGGCTGGCTGGTCCTGCTGAGATCTGCTTGTCTTTGTGCTATGGCCTGCTCCATAAAGGTTGCTAGCAAGCTTTCTAAATGGATGAGAAACCCAGTCTGGTCCAGGGGGTTGAGCATCAGAAGGGACCTTCATTTCATGGGCATCAATTTCAATACCCTNGTTTTCCAGTAGATTTTGAAAGGGCNGCCCCATCTTTCTCCCATACCCAGGCCTAGCTTCATCCAGGGGGCAGACAGCTAATCCTTTCTCTCTCCCAGTGAGATTGTTTATGAAGTTGCTTCTTGTTACATGTAGAAACTTCTCTGTATCCAAGTCGAACTTAAGCTAGTCTCTGCTAATAGGGCTCCTGTGAGTGTTTTTATGGGGAGATAATCTTTACCAGTTTGAGGGAAGAACACTTTCTACTCCCCANCCTGCTTTTCCCCAAGTCTGTTTGCGTTTTCTTCTTGGTGTNNTCTCACCACTCAAGGAGGCAGAGGCTATGTATGGGTAGGGATAGAAGGCCCGAGTGTCACTTGCCAGGTGGTAGTAGATGTGGTACCAAGGCCAACCAGGAGTCTGTTTGAACCACTCCTTCTCAGATGAGAGATTTCAGAGCACGTTTAGAACTGTGTAGGGGTGGTAGAGTGGAGAGCCCAGAGGGTAGTGCAGGGGAGGGGAGAGATTATAGCTCCAGAGGGAGTGTGCCAGGTGAAAACTAACCATGGCCCTC
This sequence comes from Neotoma lepida, assembly GCA_001675575.1. NCBI lineage: Eukaryota > Metazoa > Chordata > Mammalia > Rodentia > Cricetidae > Neotoma > Neotoma lepida. The sequence continues at coordinate 84,554 of LZPO01087292.1, read as the reverse complement.
AGGCAATGTCTGGCGAAGGATGGGGACCTGAGATGTGCAGAAGCATCTAAGCCTGGCGAGTTCTGTTCTGTTCAAGACGAAAATAATATCAACATTAGAACAAGGGTAAAGAAGTCTAGCCCAGCTCTGAGCTTTCCTTCAATGACTTCTTTCATGTTTGTTTTTTTGGAAATAAGACGTTTTGAATATCTTCAAAAGGGTTTAGTGAAAATCAATCCTGCAGTGTTGAAGTCCTAACTAGGCTCTGAAATGTCCCAGCAGATACAGGTATCCGTGTCTCCTTTGTTATTTGTTGTTTCTGTGTGGGACCCGATCCATCCTTCTGAACTTGCCTCAAGGTGGGCCCAGGGGTCTGGGTGTGTGTTTCAGGGTGGGGTCCAGTGTGCAGTGTCAGCTTGAGGTTTACCCACTGCCTGTTTGCTCCAGGAGCAGCTGAGGCATGTTGGGGTGCTCTCCCTCTTTTGCCAAATAATCCAGGTTTGCTATGTGTTGGGGCTCCCTCTTCTCTCTCCAGGAAGGTGTTATCAGGGTTTATTCTGCCCTCAGTGGGCCTGAGAACTGTTTGCTCCAGTGTTTTGACAAGTGGTTTCCCCTAGCTCCACAACTGGGTCCAAGGCCTTGTGTTCTGGGGGCCCCTACCTCCCCAAGGATTGGTGTGTGTTGGACTCTCTCAGCCCTTCCCAGCTGTGTTGGAGGCCTTCTTAGCACCCCCACCCCCACCCCGACACCGAGCAAGATCTAGGCATCTGCATGGGGCAGGCAATCTAGTGACCCCCATCCTCTCCGCAGGCAGCCGAGAGACGGCCTTCACATACGCGGTGAGCGCAGCTGGGGTGGTGAATGCCATGAGCCGTGCATGCCGCGAGGGCGAGCTGTCCACCTGTGGCTGCAGCCGTGCTGCGCGCCCTAAGGACCTGCCTCGGGACTGGCTGTGGGGCGGCTGTGGGGACAACATCGACTATGGCTACCGCTTCGCCAAGGAATTCGTGGACGCACGGGAACGGGAACGAATCCATGCCAAGGGCTCCTATGAGAGTGCGCGCATTCTCATGAACCTGCACAACAATGAAGCAGGCCGCAGGGTGAGTACCATGGTCCCCCTGCCACCCCTCNTCCCCTAGTGCGTGCACAGGAGCTGGACCCTCCTATCGCGTCACCATCACTCAGCTCAGGTCTCTCCGAGATACCCATACCTTGGGTCTCTGTGCATGCTTGGCTTCCTCTATCTTCCTCTGCCTAGTTCTCTCAGCTTCTTTGTTTTTCCTTAAGTCACTTCTTCCTTCATGGGCCTCTTTGGAGAGAGGTGCACATTCCAGAACGGCCATTCCATTAATGGGCCCTGGGTCCAGGAGCTTCAGCTGTTTTCTGAGAAGTATGTTGTGTACCTTTGTAGCTGGCTCCCACCAATGGGGATTAGNGCTCACCCATTTGTGGCTGGGTGTCAGTTAGGGAAAGCATTAGGTGCTCCACTGAGCATGGCCTCACTCCAGCTTTGGACACCCCCCCCCTTTTTTTCTCTCTCTCTACCTTGTGGCTATAGCAGATCTGATGGGTTGAGAGTTTTTCCAAAGGGCTTTTGTTAGGGAAAAGACAGACGTCTTAGCAGCGGGTCATTGCTTTAGTCTGAGTCCAGGGTGGCTTTGGAGAGAAGAGACACGGACAATCTGCCCCTAGGCCCCCCGAGCCCCCTGTTCCTGCTCTTTCCTTCCCCTGGTGGGGATATGAAAAGCTACTCCGAGATATTTTTAAAAAGACCCTTTTTTCCCTGCGGTTAAACACATGGCACTTTATGGCTGCTTTTAAATGAAGGGGTGAAAATGTTTCTTAACTTTGGCAGCATTGAAAACCAGGGCCATTATTTTTTTTTTTCATAGAACCCAAGGTAGGTGCCAGGAACTTTCTGGTCACAGATTTCACTCTTCTGTATTTTGGGGTGAGGAAAGAGAAAGATAATCACAGAGTAGACCTGAAGACTGGAAGGAGCTTTGGAACTCTCTGGTCCCACACCCTCATCTCACAGCTTGGGAAACTGAGGCCCAAAGGACCACTTAGTGGCTGTGCAAGGCAATCGGTAGATCTGTGTTAGAAACCTTCCTTAACCTGCTCTAAACACATTCATCAGAACTCAGGGCTGAAGAGCTGTACAGTGGCTCCTGGAGATGCTGGCCTAAAATCAGGTCCGTCTCTCTTAGTTTCTGAGCCTCAGTTTCCATATTTCCATGGCNGTGACAATGACTTCCACTTGTAGTCATTGTGAACACAAAGCGAGGTCAGGTATTAGGGTACACCATAGGAAACCCAACCTACCACAATGTTTCCTTTGGTTCAGTCTCAGATTTTTGTTNAGTGTCAGTCAGTAGTCAGTACTTGATAAATGGTAAGTTAATTATTAAACATTACAGAGGTAATAGGATACAGAGGAGTCAAAGATGGTGTAGATAATTCCAGNTAACTTCCTCTCAGTGGATGGTGAACAGTTGAGGGTGNTGGGNAGGACTAAATGCAATGTGATTTTTCCTCATGCTTCCCTGAGGGGACAGGTAATTGCCACTGAAAAAGTACAGCATGTACTTGCTCAGGCCTTCCACCTCAGGGCTGTTCCTCTCTCTACCAGAAATGTCCCTCACCACACCAGAAATGTCCTAGACTATCTTTAGGACATCCTTATCACTTCTTTCCTAGAAAGAAATCCTGAAGGGCTTGTCCACTAACAGGAGAGGGACCTCTGGAGAAGTCGAGAAGTGTCTTTGCTATTTTTTGTTCCCTTGATATTGATGCTTTGATATTTGTCACATTTTGAAATGTGACATTTATTTGGTTGTGTTGTATCATAGAAATGCAGAATTTTGGTCAGTAAGGTGACACAGGAAACTGCTCTTCTTTAAGTTGGGGGTTGGGTACCTTTAAAATGCCAGGAAATCAGATTAAAATTTCTTTAGGGCATTAGCTTTTGGTTTTCCTTAAAAGGTAGCAAATGTTAAATATATTTACAAAACTTTTCTCAGGCTGAAAGTCTTTGTGGCATATACTGTGGCCCCTGTTAAAAGAAAATCCTTGTGAATCCTTGGAGGAGGAAGGTGGTTGTTCTGGACAGGCCCTGACCAGCACTGCCACACCATGATGACTCTGGAAGGTTGTTGGCATGAGGAACTGTGGGCAGTCAGAACTATAAATAGGCAACCACCACCTCCCAGACTGCTGGGCACAGTGCTGTGGGGCCAGACCTCTGAGCACTGCTCCTGGGAGGCCTGAGGTGACTGGGCAAAAGCCCTGGGCCATGGCCCCATCACCCTGGAGAACGACTAGATTTACTGAGTGGGTTTGGAGTGCCAAGTGATTCCTTGCCTTCCTCAATTTTATCTTCCTAACTGTGCTAGGAAGTTGGTATCATCCACAGGTGGTAAATAGGCTTAGAAGGGACNGCTAGTTGCCTGAGTTCAAGGGCAAAATCAGACATCCTATGTCCATGGCCACAAGGTGGTCCTTGAGACCTACTGTGGNACAGGACAGAGTAGGGACCATAAAGTGAATAGCAGTGAGCATAACTGAGACCCAGACCAAGTTCCCCTACACATGGCTATGTGACCTGTGNGAGCCACCTACCCTTGNGATGTCACGGTGCTGTTATCTGCTACAGAGCTGCTGGTATGATTGGATGAGATCCCAGGTGTCAGGGCTGTTCTGACAGTGGAAAGACACAGTAATATGGTCGGATAGGTGAAGACTGGAACACTGATCCCTCTAGGGATGAGACCATTCCTAACTCAGCACTTCCCTACTCATTGAATGTGGGCCTACTGTCTGAATTCAAATCCTGGCACTCTCCACTTCCCAGTGGTTGGGTAGGAACTCATCTCTCTAGGCCTCTTTTCCCTTCTCTGTGAATAGAAATAGCAGCACATCTTTCAGAGGCTTGGATGTGGGTCTGCATTCCAGGAAGACAGGCAAGAAATGGAGTTCGCATGGTACTGGTGACATTTCCCTGCAAAAGTAGAGGCCACTGGAATATTTTTTTTTTCTGTTCCCATTTGAATTCAGTAGTTGTAGATGGAATGATGAAAACTAGAGTTGTAGAATTTTCAGAGTAGGTAACAGTATTTTTAGTGGTAGGGGATGAAGAAGTAACACAACTCTTGATTCAGCCAAGAGATATGGCTGCCCCGAGCAAGTGGAGGTCTGCTTTGTTAACCATGCTCATTGCCGCATCTCAGCGCCTCCAAGAATTTGCACAGTAACCTTCTGCCTTTCCTTCTGCAGACAGTCTACAACCTGGCAGATGTAGCGTGCAAGTGCCACGGAGTGTCTGGCTCCTGTAGCCTCAAGACATGCTGGCTGCAGCTGGCGGACTTCCGAAAGGTGGGCGATGCCCTCAAGGAGAAATACGACAGCGCAGCAGCCATGAGGCTGAACAGCCGGGGCAAGCTGGTACAGGTCAACAGCCGCTTCAACACCCCGACCACGCATGACCTGGTCTATATCGACCCAAGCCCGGACTACTGTGTGCGCAATGAGAGCACAGGCTCGCTGGGCACCCAGGGCCGCCTGTGCAACAAGACCTCAGAGGGCATGGACGGCTGCGAGCTCATGTGCTGTGGTCGTGGCTATGACCAGTTTAAGACGGTGCAGACTGAACGCTGTCACTGCAAGTTTCACTGGTGCTGCTATGTCAAGTGCAAGAAGTGCACGGAGATTGTGGATCAGTTCGTGTGCAAATAGTGGTGTGCCTGCCCATCCCCCAGCCCCAATTCCCAGGACCCACTTATTTATAGAAAGTACAGTGATTCTGGCTCTTTTTATTTTCCCCCAAGAATTGCAGCTGGAACCATATTTTTGTTTCTGTTACCATCTAAGGACTCTGTGGTTTATTAATAATATTATAATTAATATTTGGCAATAGTGGGGGAAACCAAGAAAAATATTTATTTTACGAATCTTTGCAAAGTTAGTACAAAACGTNTTTCTTCTGATGCTACAGGATAAAGGGGAAATAACACATATTCTAACTTAGCTGTGTGGTTGGGGTTCACATCTCAAAGGTATAGGAACTATTTTCTTCTCAAAAATAGAGTCCTATGGGACAGATGGTACCCAGGTGAAAGAGGTTGGTAAGACCCATGAATGATTCAGTTCCTATCGCCAAAATGAATTGCAGATGCTCTGGTATAAGACAAAAGATCTTAAATCTAGATATATTAAATATACATACATGCCAAAAATACAGACTATGAGACATTCCCCATTCCAGAGGTTAGCAGCCTTCTTTCTGCATTTTCAGAATGATCTTTTAGTATGTAAGAGCAAGAATCTTGTATCTTCCTAAACAGGCATAGCATGTATGTTATTATAGCCCACCTACAGATATTCCATTTATAGATGTGCCTTTTTCTAACAGTTCATGAAACTTGGGGAACTGGTGGGCTGGAGGGGATGTCCCCAGAAATTAGAAAACTTGAAATTTCCTATATTGAGGCCACAATCTTATGGTGTTAGCCCCAGCTGATTCTGAATACCAGACTTTATGTCTGGGAAGGGATTTTGACTCAAAAGCTATCTTGTTTTGAAAGCCATCTTACTGTCTTAAAATGAAAATTACTCATGAATTCCATTTGCAGACCCCTACCCAGACAACAAGGAAATCCCACATAGTTGAGCACTGCAGAAGGGCAGAATACCTCTTTGAGNAGAAAGTGGCAGCCACCTTCCTACTTGACCCCAAACCCTCTCTGGACTCTCTGTGCCCTTATGTGATGCTGGCCATGCTTCCAAATGGCAGCTACAGCNGATGCTCACAGCTTGCAGGGCAGGAAATGTGCGTGAGGAGTTATTCTCAAAAACGGCTACTTGGGGATTGTTTTTTTTTTTTTTTTTCTCTAAAGCTTTTCTTTTGAGGTACAGTAACTTCAGATGTGTTGTGCTGATATGACTTGGCCCAAGGAGTCCACAGAGGTGTTGCGACTGGTATAATCCTGTATTTAGACTATCCATTTGTGCTTTTCCTATTATCCTGCAGGTGTACCCTAAAACTGTTCCTAGTGTACTTGAACAGTTGCATTTATAAGGGGGGAGGGAGTGGTTTAATGGTGCCTGATATCTCAGTCTTTTGTACATAACATATATATAAATATACATATATAAATATAGATATAATTATATCTCAGTGCAGTCCATGATTTAGATTTACAGTTTGCTCTGGGTTTATTCTCTGCCTGGAGTAGTGTTGTCCTTCACTGAAGTCCAATTGGGATTTCTTTTTTCCAAAATTTTGAGTCTTGACATTCGCATGTGACTCTCTGGGATCCTACCATGAACACCAGGAACCAAGCTAGACTCTGAAGAAGCATTCAGGGCTGGTGTCCTGAGATGCATGTTGGTTAGAAGGTGGGCTTTCTGCTTCCTGCCCACCCCCATCCCTGTTCTCCACCCTCTCTTTGGTATTCTTTGTGGGGAGGGCATTGTGGTCTGTCACAGCCTTGGACCTTGAGAGGCACTCAGAACCTAGGAGTACCAGCCTCGTCTCAATTTGCTGTTAACCCATTTCTCAGTAAGGACTTGTGCCTGTCCTGTCTGACAGGAGTCACCTGAGTCCCTGAAGCAAATCAGCTCACCACATAGATAGCTAGTTTAAACAATGTTTTAAAATAAGGCACCTCTATTTCAAAAGTGGCATCTGCTGTGTTGTTGTCGGGCCCGATGGTGGTTTTCAAGGTTTGAAAAGATGTATGTCTCCCTTCATAGGCTTGGTGGCCTTCCGGTCACCTCAGCCCTGTGGCTCTTAACTTATTGCCCCCAAATATTCATTTCCCCTCAGCTTCAGTGAATCACAAGCAAAAGATCTTGAAAAAGCACTAATTTAGTTTAAAATGTCACTTTTTTGGTTTTTATTCTACAAAAACCACGAAGTACGCTTTCTATATTTGCTAAATCAGATTATGTTCTTTTTTAGTGATTCATGTTTATGAGCAGAGTGGAGTTTAACAATCCTAGCTTAAAAAAAAACTATTTAATGTAAGATATTCTATGCGTCATTCAGATATTTTGTATATCCTCTATGGCCTTTTTCTGTACTTTTAATGTACATATTTCTGTCTTGTGTGATTTGTATATTTCACTGGTTTTAAAAAAAAACATCGAAAGGCTTATGCCAATGGAAGATAGAGTATAAAATAAAATGTTACTTGTATATTGGTAAGAGGTTTCAGTTGTCCTTCAGCTAATTCATGTGGAGGAATGTTTTTAGGAGAAGCCACAGGGGTAGCTCAGGGCTGCTACGTGTTCAAATAATAAAAGAGTGGACAATTTTACCAAAACCAAACTCTTTGGAGGCTTCAAAAGAGTTCTCTATGCAACAGAACAAAAATGGAATTCTCTTTTCCTATATATGCTCCTTCAAACAGAGAGCGAGAAGGGGACCAAGCAGATGGCGTAAAGCTGGTCACAGGATGGCTTGCATTCTTTCAGCATTATGCGTGCGACTTAATTGTTTTAGAGTGTGTTGCTGTTGTAACATCCCAGAGATGAACCCAAAAAGCTCGTGCTTTTATCCATGACCAGATTTTTAGCTCACACACCCATATATGCATGTGTCTATNCGTCTCTGTGTATATCATTGTGTGTACCACTGCAACTATTGTGCCTCTCTATTCGAGTTTACCGTAGGCNGNGTGGGCATCTCTGTGCCTCATTTGAATGGGNGCCATTTTTATGAAAAGAAAGCTGCAGAGAACGGGAACTAAAGCTTCCTTGTGTGACGTGCAATTACTAAGAGGCCTCCTGCTTTCTGGAAATGAATCCCAGAATCTGGTCAAGCCTGCGCAGACTGATACATTGCTAGCCCTTTGCCCTTTCTCCNCTCTGTCCGGATAACCTTGTAACATATTGAAACCTTTAGAGGAAACCAAGAATGAACATATAGAGTGTTTAAAATAGCGTTTCTGGGCAAATTCAAAGGCTTGTGGTTCTAGGAGTCACATCTGTTTCAGTTTTTCTTCAGTTGTATATTGACCAGTGTTCTTTATTGCTAAAACATATACTCAATGTAGCAATGTCAGCATCTTTTTCTTCCCATCCTGGAGAGCATTCAAGACCTTCCCAGTCCAGGAAGATCAATGAAACATTTATATCCAGGCAGTGGCAAACAGAACCGTGTTCAAAATGGTCAGTATTGGGCTCCAGGTCAAGGCTGTATTGTTCCGGTCCTGTTTCTTTGTGCTTTTCACCTTCCTGGTTGCCACTTCCTGTGACAGCAGCTGCCTGCCCACATTCTTTCTCAGAAGATTTTTTTTTTTCCCAATAGCAATTTCCACTATGTTTTTCTGCAACATTATTTAAGCCATTGGAACCTTCAGATAGGGCCTGAGAGCAGGATGATACAACCTGTGGACAAGAACTGTTTTAACTGACTAAAGCGATCATTAGTGAAAGTCACCTATAAAAACTGAAGTATAAACAGAATGGGGACGGCAAAGTTGCTTGTAACTTCAAGTACATATTTAATGCAAACGAGCATGGAAGCCCAGCTCTAAAGCACTGCACTATTACTGTAAAGCAGACTTTAAAATATTTATTTTCTTGAAAAGTATTTTCTAGTCTTCTCTCACTTTGTGGAGTAGTAAACAAGATGCCATGTCGTGAAAGTTAAGATGATGATTTTTTTTTTAATTGAATAAANGTTTAGAGACATAAGGATTAAAACTTATAAAAGGGATCTTCTAATTTGCCTGTTAACGTGGAGTTTACACTTAAATCTGATAAGTGGATGATGTTTTATATCAGAGAAATACCTTGTTAGCTAGCTTTATAAAGTAGATGTAATCAAAGGTTAGGGTGAGCCAATCTTGAAGGTTGAAGAAAAGCTCTTACAGTGTTTCCAAAGAGAGGAGAGACTTGCATCTTAGACCAATTTTTATATGGTTTTCAATTAGCTGAGCTAGAAAGGAGATAAAGATTATTTATTTTTGTTCATATCTTGTACTTTTCTATTAAAATCATTTTATGAAATCCAGCATGTTCCTGTGTGTGTGTGTGTGTATGTGTGTGTGTGTGTGTGTGTGTGTGTGTGTGTGTGTGTGTGTGTGTGTGTGTGTGTGTGTGTGTGTGTGTGCTGTCTCTTATACACATCTAGATGTGTAATTTCTGGCATGAGAGGCCATTACGCTTGAAGTTCAAGGATTTATCTTGTGGATTAATGCTGGTTTTTTTGTTGGCCTCCTGTTAATTGTCCTCTTTCTTATTTGCTTGCTGTGGCTGAGAAGTAAGAACCATGCCAGATGGTTCTCCCCTGTAGACTGTTAGCATGGAGAGAAGGGATTACCATAAAATTCCAGGGTCAGGGGAAAAAAAGAATGAGCCGAAGAGGAAGAGAGAAGTTAAGTGGTGTTTAAGATGATGAGCAGATGGAATCAACTAGAATGTCTTGCTGGTTGCTTATTTCACGACACAAAGGCTGTCAAGATTTTCTTAGCTAGGGGTTCCCCCACCCCAGTACCACTGGAATTTCAGGCTGGGTAGCTCTCTGGAGTAGATCTGCCCTGTGCAGGTTTACCAGTACTCCTGGCCTCCTCCTACTCCATGTCCAAGGCCACCTCCCAGTGGTTGAAACGTCAGACAATGCCCTGGGGAAGAACCTCGCTCCCAGTGGGAAAATGTGGCTTTAGATGTGGGGCTGAGGTTCTGAACACTTGGGGAACATGGGGTGACCAGACCACAGCAGTGTACGGATGCTTGTGTGTGTGGACCCAAGAGTGAGCAAAGTCCCTTGTAGTTNTCTCTGTAGAGACACTGGAGATCCAGCAATCTGGCTTTCTCCTTAACAGATCTGAGGCTAACAGGTGGGGCTCAGATTCTAAATGCTGACATTTGCNGTGTCACTGGAAAAGCTGTGGAATGGCTTTGTGGCTCTGAACCCCTTGCATTTAAAGTGGGAGAGAGCAAGTTTACTTAGCTCTTGGGGTTGTTGTGCAGGAAAACCCACACAAACAGGATTCTCTTGCATCCTAATGGCACAACAAATGTTGCCTGGGAGGGAAGTAGGGAAGGNGAGAGACTGTCACTGCCTGAGAGTTCCTCTAAGCCCTTGAGTCTAAGGCAATGCTAGGCTATTGTAAGACGAATCTTAAAAGGTCTTATGTATAGAAAAATCCAGGAGCCAGATATTGGGTTAAGTTCTGAATGATCAGAGAAACAGAACAAGCCACAGCCAACCTCACCTTGCCAACTCCTCAGCTGATCTTGTTTCCTCAGACTGCAGGCTTCTGAGTCCTCACCCAAATGAATCTTGCTGAACTGCTGCTCAAAAGCCTCAAAGCTTAAAAGCCTCGAGTTCCTGGTCCTCANGCCTTATATACCTTTCTGCTTCCTGCCATCACTTCCTGGGATTAAAGGTGTGTGTCACCATGCCTGGCTGTTTCCAGTGTGACCTTGAATATCACCACAAGCTATACTTGCTCACTGTGGAGAGCAGCCTTTCTCCAGGCAAAACTGCAGCCTGGATTTCAGAGCTGCCAGATTTGTTTTGTCCAACCTGCATAGAGGTTTTTAAAGTATGCAGCTTAAGTGTGGACTCTTAAANGGGAAGTAGTTTTACATTAAAATTTTGGTTTCTAGCTTGAAAGCCAGGAAGAATGGGGGCTGGGCACTTGTGTAGCAGCTGACATTCTTGTGGCCTACCTGGCTCCTTCGTTTTGTTTCTCTCTCTCTGTCTCTCTC
>LZPO01087292.1:62923-73509 GCA_001675575.1 Neotoma lepida | reverse complement strand
AGATGCTTGCCAAAGAGGTTGAAAGTGAAAATGGACAAAAAGCACCAGACTCTGTGTGGGAACACTCGTCTGGCATGTCATGGGAATTCAACAGATGTCTATGGAGTGTCAAGAGGCCCTCCCTCCCCAGGCTTGACTCTGCTGCTCACCTGCAGTGTGGTCTAGAACCATGATGATCTCAACTCTCCCGNGGAACAAGGAACACAGGCAACCACCCCATTAGAGATAATATTTAAATGCTGTTCTCTAACCCCCAAGGCTGCCTCACAACCATTCTGAGTAAAGATGGAACTAGCTGAAAAAAATGAAGACTTTAAACCACCAGTGGTATTGTCCAAGCCAGCCTGCCCCTGCCCCATCTAAGCTGATAGGCCCNTCTAGTGTAGCTAGAGTGTAGCTGAGAGGCACCTAAAGCACATTCCATCGCTCAGACCAGGGAGATGCCTGGTAGGAAGCACTCCTGGCCAGGAAAGACCCTCATCCTTTGCAGGACTCACAGTGTCATTAATGGGGAGATGCCTGGTAGGAAGCACTCCTGGCCAGGAAAGACCCTTATCCTTTGCAGGACTCACAGTGTCATTAATGTAGGAGAGGGCAGGGCAGGACAGAGGGCCGGCTGCTGCTTAGCTCCCTTTGGTGGCCTGTGTCTGTTTGTCTAGCAGGGAACCTGTAACTGTTGCCTGGGCAGTTGGGAGGCACCTACATGGACCAATCTTATCTTTGCAAATTGGAAATTAAAAATGTAAGAGTGCTATTGGAATGTAATATTTGACTCTCTTTCTCTCTCNTGACTTTGTCTCAACAGGGTCTCATTCATTGTGTAGCTTGGGCTAGCTCCCAACTTACTGTCCTTCTGCCTCCATCTCCAAGTTANAATTCNGGGATTACAGGTGTGGGCTGCTGTACCTGCCAACGTTTATTCTCCTCTGGCCCTAATGGTTTTTCTTCNCTTCGTTTAAAACTCTCAAGGGCCATCTGAGTTAGTACTTCGATTTGTAAATGAAGGAATNGATAACTTGGAGAATTTAAGTCTAACCCAAGCGCCCCTCTAGCTGCCGTCTTCTCTTTTCCTGTAGCAGTATGCTGGTGTTATGGGAAGATGGCCGCCTAGTGGGACNCTGCTTTGTCAGAGTCTCTGCAGGCATGACCAGAGGATTTTTGTCCTGTCTAATAGGGGAGATTGGGAGTGTTGTGTACTTGAAGATGAGGNTTTGGGAGACTGGAGCCCGAGGTTTTGAAAAGTCACTGTGAATTCTCCNCTGTGTCTTTCCATCACCCATCCTGAATACCAGTAGTTGATGGAGCCACAGTGTGGCGGAGAGGCCTGGGTCNCTGGCTCACTCTGTGGAGGAGNGTTCTATAAACTTCTACTGTAAGTTGTTGTGGAATATTATTTTAACTATGTAAGGATGTGTTACATTTGCTTATGCTGCAGAATATTACTTGAACTGTGTAAAGGTGTNTTACTTTTGTTTAACTATGTAAAGATGTGTTGCATTTGTTTCACCTTGCCTACNTAAGGCCCCTGATTGGTCTAATGAAGAGCTGGANGGCCAATAGTTAGGCAGAGAAAGGATAGGCCGGGCTGGTGGGCAGAGACAATAAATAGGAGGAGAAATCTAGGCCCAAGAGGAGAAAAAGGAAAAGAAGAGAACAGGGAGAAAGAGAGGAACACAACTGGGCAGCCGCCAGCCAGATGTGGAGACAGCTGGAAAGAAAGACATACAGNAAGCATGAAAGGTAAAAAGCCCTGAGGCAAAATGTAAGTAAGAGAAACAGATTAAAATAAGATAAGTTAAGCCTGAGCATTCAAAACTAATAATAAATCTCCCTGTCATGATCTGGGAACTTGTTGGTGGNCCTAAAACAAAAAGCCTGGTACAGGAAGTCACCAAGGTCTGGAATTAGTAATTCCATCCAACATGTTGGCTCTCCTGACACTTCTCAAGAGCCTCACTCTATCTCTAGACTCCATGTGGGTCCCCCTAGCCAGAAGAAAATGCAGACCAGGTGAGTCCCTGGGACACACTGGTATCTCATCTTCAGGGTATACGGGCCCCTGGTGACTTTTCCTGGAAAGAGAGAGAGAGATGAAGGATGTCTGTTTACTCCCACAGGAGAGAGGCGTGGACAGACCTGGGGAAGTTTCTGTCATGTCCAGCCTCGTGGACCGATGCCTAGAGGTGAGGGAGGCTCTATCGTAGGCCCTGCGAGGCGAGAGCTGTCTACAGAAGCGGCCTGTCATGACCAGGCAGGTCATGAATGCCATGTGCTTTTCTCAGAGTGTGATTCTTCCATCTCCAGTGAAGCAGGCTGGGCTTTTTGAGACCGCTTGAGGCCTAGACTCTATGGCTCTCATTGCATTAGCAGGCCTGAGGACAGCTGAGAGTCAAAGACTTGGGGAATGACTCATTTACTCCCACACACCCACCAGAAGCATGGTACAGAGAGAGGGACAAAGAGATTGAAGCTAAAAACAAAAGATCAACCAACCCAAAAACAAAAACAAAAACCAATCCTGGCCCCAAGCTTTTTTCACTAGCTGTGCATCCTTTGGCCACTTACTTAACCTCTCTGAGCTTACATAGTGTCATCTGTAATATATGAGACTGTGATCGTGTTATGGATGGTAGTGAGCACTGTCAATCCTGCTAGCCTGACACTCAGCAAGTGCTCTTGCTGTGGCCATCCCAGACATCTGAGAAGACAGCCTCTTCTCATGATCAGGGTTAGGCAACTCAAGAACCTCCAGATTCCACAAACTCAGCGTGCTCCATTCAAATGACTCAGTGGGGGTCCACAGGAATGGCCCAGCAGGCTTTCCCCTGTTTCAGGAGAGACCACCACCACTGGGCAGGGTGCGGATTCACCAGCTCCACAGGGCAGAGTGGAGGTTGCGAAGTAGACCAGGTTACCAGGAACTGAACACAGCAGGCATCCCAGGCATGTGCTGCAGCAGCCAGCTCGGCTTCCTCCTGGCTTCAGCCTCTTCACCTGTAAGCCCAGGGACAGCAGCACAGGCTCCGGGACCCCAGTGGTTCCTGTTCACTATGCCCTGGCTGTTGGGACTGGGGAGAACAGTGGAAGACCAGAAGCTCTCGCAATCTGACATTTTACAAGGGCTCTGGTCCAGGAAGGGTCACCTGGCTGTTCCTCCCTTTTCCACCATTGGAGGGTGCTGTGATCAGAAGGCAGGGAATTTTCCTCTGCGCATGAGCCAAAAACGCATCAGAGCCCTAGACCCAACCCCATTGGTCTGCATTCTGACCCACCACGGTCCGTCATTTTGCTGTGTGGCTTTGGGAAAGTTTGGTGTCTTCTCTGGGCCTCATTCTTCAACATGTGAGCAGTGGTTTGCACAGAGTCACAAGCGTTTGATTTCTCCTTCAACAAGCCTTGTCCCAAGAAGCTGATCTCATTCTGACGTGGGCAATAGAACATGATCAAATGAAGCAAATGGAACCTGGGCTACATTGATTGGCCCTTGTCCATCTGTCCTTCTGCCCTTCTGCCCATGTGTTTTGCCCTCACCTTGTCCCCTCCAGGTGCTTGCTCTCTCTCTCTGTAGCAATCCAAAATTCTGACACCCACACAGTCTTGGTCCACTTCTTGGTTTTCCCTGGATCCCTCCCGCCCCCATCCGTGAAAGGGGCAAGTCCTGTCCATTGTGTAGATTTCGCCGGAAGCGGTTTGCAGGTGACCAGCCTGGATGGTGATCACTCAATAAACGGTAAGTGGTAAGTCTTCTATTGTAATGGGGAAGAGGGACTGCACCTGACCTATCTGCTGGGGAGAGCGCAGCTGGTGGTGTTATTGAGTGGTGGATAAGGAGCTGGATGGAGCAGCCGGCTTGCAGCTTGCTGTCTCCAGGCTGTTCGTTTTGCAGTGTAGCGAGCACAGCTCTTGTCTAACAGGCTGGTTTCCTCGAGGAATTCCTGGCAGGCAGGTGAGTTCCCTCTCTCAGGTCCTCTCCTGAAGTCCATGATCCAGGCTGGGATCTACGCTCTCCGACTTGATCTTTCCCCTCCACATTTCCCCAGGGCCTCTATCAACAAAATTTTTTGCTGGGTGAAGAAATCACAACGACTTTCTCTTGCGTGGAAGGGTACTGACTTAGTACCATTTGGGGTGGAATACCGGGAAAGAAAGAACTTAAGAGGGTGCCCCTCTGTCCACAGGAAATCCACGCTCCCTGCCTGCGTTTTTTTCCATGAGAAGCTTCCACCACTTGAATTTGGGGCTCGAAACCCAAGAAGCCAGTTCTAACTCTTTGCACCTCTCCCGCCGCTTCTTGCTAAATTTCATTAGGGCTAACAATTTGTAGAACCACTTACAGTGTAATGTGATTTGAATGGCTGGCCCTCACTGTTAGAGATGGAGGCCCCCCCTGGGCGTGGGAGCCCAGACAGTAGAGACGTTTCCCGGGCAATGGGGCCTCCCTGAAGCCGGGTGCGGTGCGGTGCTGTGAGAGCAGAAGGCAACTCGCCAGCCAGGGTGTCCACCCTCAGAGTCAGGAGGGGCAGTCTCCAGCCTCCCTTCCCTCTTTGCCCTGCAATCACTTTTGTTCTTGGAGGCTGAGCAATCTTAAGAGTTTCGGTATGCAATAAAACATACTCAACCACAGGCCTCCGTTGAGCCAGGGCTGCTGGAGCTGCTCGCCAAGCCCGCTGGCCAGCAGTCTACATGGGTAGGCGGAATTGATAGTGTGGGTCCTGCCTCTGGCTTTGCTCTCTGTTTTGGCTTTGTAACTAAAACAGAGCTGATGCCTGAGAGATGGGACGGTCCCGCTTTGCTTTATTTTTATCCCCTATCAAAGTTTCACGCCCATATGTGTAAGTGTGGAGTAGTGTCACAGATTCAGTTTGCTTTTGGATTCCTGCCCTGTGACCTCAGGCATGCATGTCATTTTCCATCCCCGAGTATCGATTGCCTGGTTTACTAAACTAAGCCTGTGTTTCCTACCCTGCACAAGTAATTAGGCAAAGTATCTAAAACAGTGTCCTCTACAAGAGCCATCACCAGCTGTGGAGAGCTAGCTCAGTTGCCATGAACTAAAGCAGTCCATTCTTCAGTGCATCAGGCCACATTATCAGAGAGGTTCAATAGCCACAAAACTAAATGATGGCATAGCTATATGATTTCCCATGAGTGTGGAAAGTTTGGAACGGTGCAGGCCTAGAATCACACCTGCACACATGAGGTGCTCAGTAAGCACCCAGAAGGGAACCAGGCCTTCATCATCTTCCACCAGAGAAAGAGGCCTGCTGACCAGTGCCAGCTTCAGTCAGACACANGCATGACAGCAGTTTGCTCAGAATTTAGAATACGAAACTCTGAGAGTGGCTGTCTTAGTACCGGGCATTCTGTTGTTGCCCCCTGCCTCATCTTCCTTTTCTTTTCCTTCATTTCCTAGATGGGCTTTTACTGTGGAAGGCAGGCTGGCTTCAAGCTCCACTACCCCTGGCTCTATTTGACAGTGGAACATTGAAACCAGAGAATCTTCAAGGAGCTGGGAGACAGTAGCAGGCTTTAAGGCTCAGGGTGAAGAGCCTTGTACTATATGGGCTGGACTCCCCACATTCTCCCAGGACCTGNTGTTCTGGATGCCTTAGTTATGGTTTTATTCTGCTGCTGTTACAGACTACCAGTCAGGGTGAGGTGGGGTGGAGGTAGAGGGCACAGCTACAAAGTAATGGGAAGGTCTGCCCGAACCTGAGGAGCAATGCAGGAGGCTCTGGGGAGGACCACAGAGCAAGGAATTCATGAATTTAGCCTTCACCATGGTTTCTAAGTTAACACAGGACATTATAGAAATGCAGGTCTAGGACCCTGCCTTGATTATTCAGATTTAGTGTGCAGGCAATGATTCCCAGGGNGTCTGTAGTTTCTTAGGCTCCTACGAGAGCATGTTAATAGGCTCAGGTCTTGGGAGGGTCACTTCTGGGTAATCACCGCTTCTCTGATCTCAAGATGATAATGACCCACTGGGTGCCTGGAAGGCAGTCATTGGCTCTCACTGAATATTCACAAGTTCCTAGTGAGAGGATTTGATTCGTCCATTGAACAATCAGCACACTTGGGCTGGGTAGTGGAGTGGAACCTGAGGGTTCCAGCTCATCGCCTAAGAGCTAAGTTCCTTCAGCTAGCCCATCACCTACCTGAATACTTTCGTATTCAGTTCATATTGTTGCCAAGACTATTGAAAACAGTGAAGACACAGAGGTGATCTCTGTGCAGCAGACAGACAGACCACAGAGTGGGGATAGGTACAGACAATGGAATATTAGTCTGACTGAAGGCAGAGGGCCATCTTGCTGTGGGAGGGGATGTAGATGAGCCTGGAGGAAATTAAGCTAAGTGAAATAAGCCAGGCACAGAAAAGCAAATACCGGATACAGTTCCACTTAGAGAGTCTAAAATTGCCACATGCGTAGCAAGGATGGTGAGTGATGGTCACTAAGACTTTGAGGGCTGATGGAGAGGAGGTGAACCACAGTGTGCCTGTAGTGAACAATATGATAACAGACTTTTAAAAACTTGCTGATGGTGTTNTGTTTTGAGGCAGAGAAAGGAAAGGGGGAGGGGGTGGAGGAGAACTGAATTTTAGTGATTTGCCTATCCATCTCCTTTGGCAATGTCGCTTTTATGCTTTGTCTGGTGAGTCTGGGGACCAGGCAGGTCTTTTGTTCTGGAATTTCTTTTCCTTTCCTGAAGGCATTTCCCTTAGCTGTTAGTGTGCTGTTGGTTGTATGGTGTCTAATGAAGACTTTATAGTTAATCCTGTGGCTATGGGCTATTTNAGGGTAGTGCCAGGCAGCTGACTTGGTGATACCCAAGGGTCTTCATCCTCTTTTTACACTCAGAATTTACCTCTCGCATTTTAATGGAAAGGAGCAGGTAAATATTGTCCCATGTATTTATGAAGAAACCTCGGTGCACAGTGTTCCTAGCCATTATCTCTAGGTGGAAAAATTAGTGTTTAATTTCATTGATCTTTCTGATGAATTGCTTTTGCATGAACTAAACTCTTTTTAAAATATACATATGAATCATCCAGATACACAAAGTAATGATCAGAATGTGTTATGTGACTTGTCCTGGGGNAGATGTAAACTCTACCTCCTCTAGGACAAGGCCAGTCTTTTTCTCCACATCTGTCACAAATGCTCACTTCTCCTTATGTCCCTGTGGGCCACCAGGACCCACACCCAAGCATATTAGAAATGGACCAATAAGTCTCCAGCTGAATGTGGAGCTTTTGGTCACTCTGCATGGTTGCCNGGGCAGGCAGCCTTGGCATCCCTGTTNGGGAAGCAGCTGGCCCAGTGCCTACCCATGAGATCTACTTCCTTCACAGCAGCTGGCTGCAGAGATCACCTGCACTTCTTTTGTGAAGTGTGCAGGCTTTAGAGCCTTCCAGAAACTCACAAATACAGGGCTTGGCTCTCTGTCAGGTTTTCCGTAGGAAGCCTGGCTCCATCCCAATCTTGCCACATTGGCTTTCCAGTGACCTGGACAGCCCCCTTCATCTGCTTTTTCTTTTTCTCATCCCCTCTTGATTGCTTTAGTACTTTACAAACCTGATTTACATGCTGGTCTAAGTCACTCAGATCCACCAGAGCTTTCTCACCTCATAAAGATCATGACCCACTAGGGGTCTTGGCAAAGTCACAGAAGCCCGTACCAGTCTTGGGCTCTGCCGATCTTTCTCCCTTCTTAACTTGCCTGCAAAGAGTCCTATCTGGCCTGGGGAACTGGGCACCACATAGAGACCCTCTCCTGCTTAGCTCACTTGCCATCACTCCTACCCATTTTCCTCCTGGTTCCCATGGACTCAAAAAGTGTTTGGATTCTAGAAAGGGCTATTTAGCACAGATTTATTTGGGGGCTCTTTTCCTTTGTCACACCCTAGCTGTAAAAAACAGCAAACAAGAACCCCCATNTCTTCTCTCTCCTTTATCCAATTTACTTACCAAAATCATAGGCTAATATGGAGGATGACACCAGCAGGTCTTTTCCCCATAATTGCTTCCTTATGTGGGTAAGCTCTTTCTGGGCAGACAGCTAAGCATCAGTTGCAGTCTTATCACCCGTAGCAGGGGCACTACTGCTTCTCCCTCAGCTCCTAACAATCCCATTCCTCATGTGCCGCTTCCAGGGATTGCAATATGGTCTCTGGTCCTCAGCCTCTCTTGGGATCTCAAAATGTTGCCGCATTGTCCCAGCAGACCACATTTATCAAATAGATGTGACATTCTCTACAAAATAGAATAAGGTGGCCCCCATGGGATTCCCACTACAGCTTCATGTACAACAGCCTCAATTGCGTGTCTTTTCACTTGTAGCAGAAGCAGTGCAGCAGCTTCTATAGCAAGAAGAGGGATGGCTACACCGGGATTGTATCCATGGCCACTTTACCTTCACACAGCTTAGCTTCCATNACATGCCTTTCTACCCACAAGAGGTACAATGTGTCTGCTCTTCCAAAACTCATCTTTGATTCTGCTCTGTCCTTGTTTAGATACCAACTGTTATGTGAGTGAATGGCTCTATTCACCTAAGATTGGACAACAGTGACAGAGCAAAGAAATGAATCCACACAACTCCAGCTTGGTGAACAATGAGTTTATTGGACATATAGGATCATGGAAGATTATTTAGAAGAACATGGGTGGGTGACCTCCCTCAAATAGTTGCATCATTGAAGAATGCCATCATAGAGGTCATAGGTAATGACCTCCTCATGGCTGAATAGAGAGGTACCCCTATCATTTAACCTCTACTACCTCTTATATACCCTAGCTGACAGGGATCACTAATCTTTGTCTATGGTAACATGAAGTTGGACCGCATTCACAGCTATCCTGGGATACATGCAACCCTGAACTGCAGATTGGGTACACCTGCTAGTACTGCACGAGCCCATACACAGCTCGGCAGAATTACATGCTGCTGAAACGAGTGAGCTGCTGTAGTCTCAGGTGAGGGTCTGATGACCCTCCCCTCCTACTAGGGAATGGTAACTGGCCTCAGTCTTGTGGCCCTTGCTTTCCAGTAAGCACAGATGGCCTGATTTCAAGATCANAATAGCCATGGAGTACATAGAAGACAGTGTTCTACCATGGTGGCAACGGGCAGCCAGTGCTCCTAGAACCATGATATATCTTCAGCCATTGTGTANGTTTCCCCTTGGTGTGGAGCGAGGTGTCCCCTTTCTATGATGACTTTTCCCAATGACGCAAAGATGCAGATAATTGCTAATCATATGTTTACTTGGGATCTTTCTCCTGAAGGGAAACGTAACGCAGTCTGTCTTCACACCTAGTGTGTGCACATCAAAGCTGGCTGACTCTAATTAACATGCCTTGATCATGTTCTTTGGGCTGAGATTTGTCTCTTTCTTTCAGTCTAGTTATTCAACTACCTCTTGTCTTTCGATTTTCAGCATTTGGTTTTCAATATCTAGAGTTTGGGTCTTTTTCTTTTGTTTGGTTATGAAGATTATATGACTGTGAGGATGATATTATTGGCTTTTTTTTCTTTTGGAGTTTTCTATTTGTTCAGCTGTCTGGATGGTAAACAAAACAAACCAACCAAAGCCAATGGCAGCCATAGCCCATTCATTCCCCACTGTCAGCCCTTCCGAAGTTGTTGCCAATAGGCCTTTCTACCCAGTCTATCCTGGGAGTCTGTCTTTTGTATTCCTTNAGTGTAACTTTAAAAGACAAAAGATTTATATTGTCCAAATAGAAACCAGTGTATTGCATGTAACTTTAAATCACTCCGATCTAGTGCTGGTTGGCAATATCAAATGATTTCAGATAATTCATTATTTTTATCTGTGCCAGGGTTTAATATGTTTTGGTACATTGAGAGTAATCCCATTCGTATGATATAGCAACTGGGAAGTTCATAAGCCGTTTATGACCTGGAATATAGTCATTATGCTAGAGTTCTGTGAATGATGCTCCCTTTAACACAAACTTATCCTTTACTAGAAAATTTTTATATTTAATTTTTAAGTACATTTTAAGAAATTTGGTGCATACATACAAATGTACAAGACTATTTATGAGTCCTTATTGTTTCCTGTAGTTGATAACAACATAGGTAATTGCTGTACAAGGTCCCCTCCTATACTATGGGGAAAATCCTAAAGGACCTAGTAAAGTAAACAGACTGTATGGGTTACTCTGTCCTGTGTGAGAGAATTGCCTTGATGTGGGAATATAGCNCTGAGGTAGAGCACAAGACTAGTTTGGGCTCCATCTCCAGTGTGGCAAGCAAGTAAAAATAAGGCATCATTCACTACATGTCTGATGTCAGTTGTCCTTCAGATTGGAGTCGTAGCGTCTAGCCTGGGCTGTAACAGCAAATGCTTGAATGATTAGGATCAATTCCAAATCCTCTCCCAGCCTCAGTTTCCCTGAATGCAGACCTAGGGGTAACACTACTCCACAGGATTAAAGACTGGATATTTCCCAAGAAGCCTCCTGGGAAGAAGATGCTGCCTGGACCTGCCCCTAGAGGAGTGGCATTTGTCTCGTGTACAGGATCTAGTCTGTGAAGCTATGCTGCTCAGATCT
>LZPO01087292.1:29797-42157 GCA_001675575.1 Neotoma lepida | reverse complement strand
AGTGGGTCCCAGGGATGGAACTCAGCTGATCAGGCTTTGTGGCAAGCACTTCGACTGGCTGAACCACCTCACTGGTCTCCAAATGTCTTGTTTTTCTAAAATGCCAATTTAACCTAGTTTCTTAAACCTAGAAACTCCATTTACAATGTGGCACACACTCTTGCTTTGACCCTGAGATTGGGCCTCCACATTGTGGTAAATGTAGAAGTGGTGGGGTCCTGAGAAGCAGTTTTGTCTTCCTGTCTCTTAAGTTTCTCATTTGCAAGATGAAGGAAATGGATGAGCTAAATGCAGTCCAACAGCCCCTTTNCTCCCAGTGCTCACTCATTTGTCATTTCAACAACTGTTTATTTGAATTTCAATGTAAGGAGAGTTCTGGGTGATAGAATCATAATAATAGGATAAGGAGGTGTGATCCCAGAATGGGAAGAACTTTCAGTTTCATGGAAAAGGAACATTCATGAACAAATAATNAGAATCCAATGTAGTTTGTGCTGCAAAAGGACGTGTGTGTAGGTGTGCAAATATTCCTATGCACATATGTACACACTCTATACTNCATGCACAGTTACACACANGTGTGCCTGTGAGGACAAGGAGACACAGGGATTTGGGAGCTGCGGTGTTTGCACAAGAGTGACAGCTCCGTGAGGAGGGTCTGGGTGTAGCTCTAATTCTGGTACAGCCCTTGGGCCTGATGGGCCAGCGAATATTTGTTGAGTGATTGCACATGTGAAAATCTGAGAATCTGAGTTGTTAAGGGCCATTGGCTGTCTGTCAGTGGATGGAAAAGAGAGGGTAGAAGCCAGCAGGCACAGCAAGTACAAATTAGGAGCACACGCAACATTGAGGTGGGATGAGGAGGACATTGGGAGCTCGGAGCATGTGGGCTGGTAGTAGAGGAGGAGATGAAGGGTAGACTTCAGCCGGGGGAGGTAGAGCCATAAGGTTTAGCTGGTATGAACTTGTACAGAATTCTTCCAGTAGAACACTTTTGACTTGGGGACAGCTTGTGGTGTTGCCTATTTCAGAGATCTATGCCTTACTTATCCACAACTATGATGTCTCACATCATCTGATAGGAATAAAAGGATAACAGTAGGAACTTCACAAGGAAAAGATAGTGAAGATATGTCCATATTTCAAGAGAACAAACAGCAATCCCTGTGAACCATCCCTCTGGGTCAAAGGTTGTCATGTTGAACTTGGATATGGGAACCTGTGTATATGGGAAGCTGCCAGGAGGATTCTGTTAGCTGCCTTGGAGAACTGAGGATGTCATAAATGAGATGTGTCTCATATGCTGNCATTTCTTGGCTCCACCCACTAGAGGCTGTCTGTCCATCTGNTCCTTGAATCTGAGCTGGCCTCTGTCTTGAATCTNCTACTGGAATGGAAGCAATGGAATGCTATTTTTAGCCTGGATGGTGGGGCACTCACGTACTTTCTCTCTCTGCATATTTTCTTAGANTATTCTAATANTGTAGAAGAATAGATTTCATCACAATTTCATATGTCCACATATAGTGTACTTGATCCTGTTCATCCCCTTTGTCATATAACACCATTGCTGCCAGATGACTAGGCACAAGCTGGCTAGCTGCTAGTCCCTGAGTTGAACCCTAGCCTTGCTCCAGACATGTGACTAAGGTCACCTTGGACCAGCCAGTCCCCAGATGACCTGCCAATGGACTGCCCGCATGTTGACAAACTCAGACCAATGTCCTCTGCTGAATCTAGCCTTGATCAGTTGAGCTTTCCAGGCAACATAAAGACTCATTAGCAAGAATGAAGGGTAGTTGGTTTAAGGTAAAGTAAGTGTGTGTGTGTGTGTGTGTGTGTGTGTGTGTGTGTGTGTGTGTGTAAGAGAAGCAGAGATAGAATGAGATACAGATACAGAGAGAGGAGAAGAGAGAGAATATGAATGAATGAATATGAATGTGGTGATTTATCAAAATCTAGCACTCACTGTGAGTTAGAGTTGGCTCTTGGATTACTCTACCTGACTTGATTTTAGTTAGTTTGCTCAGCTCAATGGTATTACTCAGGTTCCTTGATGTATTAAATTCCCCCTCAAAAGAGTGTGATTCTGAAATCTTCCCACATGACTGGAAAAGCTAGGTGGTGTTAGAAGGATTTTGGATTTTATTTGAAGGGTTTGGAGTCAGACAAATATGGGTTTGAATTCAAATCCCAACTCTGATCACCTATAGAACTTTGGCAATGTGTTTGATGTCAGTGCCAACTTTTATACTTGGCAAAANGNGCTTAAATGGTGGCTCCCCTCTTATGGTAGTGATGTCTACTCAACTGACTTAACTAGAGTNCCTGTCACCAAGCCTAAACTCACCAGGGCCTGGCAGCAAGAGTACCATCTTCAGAGCCCCTGGGATTTAAACCAAANATAAGCTAAAGGAAATGAAGTTCTCAATAGAGGTATCCATCCTTTCCCCGATCTGCGCTTGGAGGCCCTGGTGCCTGGCACAANCACACTTGGACATTCCAAGCTCATGCTTCATTTCTCTCTGGACCTTGCTTCCTTTCAGTTAAGCCATGTAGTGGAGCAAAAGTGACGTGAGAGGCACAGCGTCAAGTTTCTGTCGATTAGAAATAAGAGTGTATAGGATCACAGAGCTGCACAGTGTGCTTCCTGTGCATTCCTGGCAGCAGCCCGACACCTGTCAGGATCTGGCCGGATGCTGTACATCAGGGCTCTGAGGCTTGACTACGATGCCGGGCTGGCTGACTCTTCCCCTCGTGTTGTTCCTGACTGAGCTTCACTTGGGCAAAGGCTGGCCGGCTTCTTCTGTTCCTGGCACATGGTGTGTTGTCTGGTGCACAAATAGCAATGGATAAATATTTGCTGAATGGATGGTTGTACTCCTTCACTCCCAGCGAGAAACACGGCGAAGAGTCCACCCCCGCCACCCACACCACCCTCAGTAAATCAGAGAAGCCTCCAGAACTAGAAGGGAGGAATTGGACCGAATGGTGTGGTTTGACAGATAAACACCAATCTTGTCTCAGCAGCTCGTCTCTCATTCTAGCTTTGTCCAGCTAGTCAGCATGAAAGGGCCTTTGTTGCCAAGGGGACCATACCCACAGGCTTGGTTCCCACTCCAAAGCTAGAAAGAGGTAGTGCATTTTCTAGTTCTTGGCTAAACTGTCTCTTGAGTTTCACATCCAGTACTCTGCCTTTCTCACTGCTGTAAANGAGTNGGATAGTGGTTTCAACGTGAGGAGAGGATATAATGAAGATTATAGATGGTGATTAGTACTAAGCCAGCAAACAGACACAACCACAGATGTGGGATTGGGACCTGCGGAGCAATCTTATTTAAAGAACATTATGGATTGATTCATTATTGAGATGGATTTTGAATGGTTACCTGGAGAGAGGGAAGGAGGGAGGAAGGAAGGGAGGGAGGGAGGGAAGGAGGGAGGGAACCAGCCATGGGTGTCTAATGTGGAGAGTCTCAGGCAGAAGGAATCAAGAGCAAAGGTCCTGATGTAGAGACATGTTTAACATGGTTGAAGATTAGCAACAAGAACCCAGTGGCTGGTGAAGAACGNACCAAGAGAGAGTCATAGAAGTCAAAACTTAGAGATCGCGAGCCAACAGATGGCAGAGGCACAATGTGTGATGGTAAGGATGCTGAAGCATTTGGTGCATGGGCTAGAAACCATTTCTAAGTTAGGGCTCGTTCATAGCTTCATTGATGGGGAAGTACCACCTATCAGCAAGTCATAGAGGGCCAGCAGGCAAAAACGTAGATGTCAAGGATGCTAAGGTGTCTCACTGTGTCCCTCAACATTGTGAGAAGGCGATTTCCTTCCTTTTCAGTCTTGTTTTATTTGTACATTAAGAAGCAATCTAGGCTTGGTGACAATGCCTACGTATCTCTTTGATGTTTCTTCCTTATCTAATCAGGAGACATGAGAACTTGGGCTCAGAGTTAAAGCGGAGTCTCACTAGGATTTAGTGACATCTCTTTTTCCAATGGCATGTTTTGGGGGACTTTTATATATTGCTTTTTAGATCATGTTGATGAAGTACACCAAGAAGCCATGGCATTTGAGCTAAGTAATTCATTCACTAAAAGAGGGAGGATGGTTGCAGATATTCTTATGTTTGACTTGTTTAATGTATTGAAGAGTACATTCAAATAAAAAGGAAAACACACAGCTGATGCTTTCCTACAAAGGTGTATAGCCACCACTCAACACATTTGAGCAGTTTACAATTCCCCTTGATGTAACTTTGTATTGGTCCCAGCCCAGTCTCCCCAAGTCAGTACAGCTTGGATGACTTCTAACAAAATTTGTNTGTTTGTAATCAGTCAGTATGAATTCTTTGACATTTCACTTCTTGTGGGATANTGTATAGCTTAGGATTTCATTGTCACACTAATTATTTGGCTTCCCTAGNCAANATTGTACTGTATGAANGCATCTCAATGTACTTAACTAACATAGGTGNACACTNTTGCTAGCAGTTGCTTTGTGGTTAGGTATAGCTATTGGCATTCTTTTACAATGAATATAGACAGACATGTATATATTCTTGTCAGGTACATAGTTCAGGCTTCTTGTGTATATGGGGTTACATCTCACTGTGGTCTTACTTTAAAAATTGGTAGTGTTTTTATTGTTTGAGAATTTCATGCTTTGCCTGTAATGTGTTTCTCACCCCCCCATTCCTTCCTCTCTGATTCCCCCCCCATCAAATCCCCATCCCCACTGTACTATTCCTTGCCAATTCCATTAAAAACAGAACAAAACATTGAGTCTATTTAGTGTTGCTGGTATGTGCATGGGTATTGGCCCATCTACTGGATCATGGGNAGCCTCTCAGGGGCCATATCCATGGAGACAAGCTGGCTTCCCTTCTCCCAGCAGCCATCAGTTACCAATAGCTTCTCAGACAGGGGTGAGACTTTGTGACCATTTCCCTCCTCCATACTGGGAGTTTGAATGGCTTGGTTTTGCACAGTTCTTGCATGCTGTCACAGCTACTGTGAATTCATATGTGGAACTGGCCTGTTGTGTTTGGAAAACACTGCTTTTCTATAGTCATCCACTGCCTCTGGTCCTTAGAATCTTTTTCATGTCTCTTCTGATAAAGTGACATGGCCAAGGCTGGACTTTAACTTGTGATCCTTCAACCTTTATCTCTACCCACCTCATATGCACTACCACAAGTGACTTGGGTAGGTTTTTAAGTTTTTATAACTTTTGTTGAATTTGAGTCGTACATCTTGTCACTAATGGAATAGAACATCGCCTTTTCTGCTTATTCGTTAATTTACAAAATCATGATCAAATGTTTTACTTATTAAGTATAGCTGATTGATAGTTGTTTCCTAAATTGATTTGTATGTTTTTTTTTGTTTATTTGTTTGTTTTTGTTTTTTGAGACAGGGTTTCTCTATGTAACAGCCTTGGCTGTCTTGGAACGCACTCTGTAGACCAGGCTGGCCTCAAACTCATAGAGATTCCCCTGTCTCTGCCTCCCTAGTGCTGGGATATGTGTTTGTTATATTAGCCTGTTATTTGGCTTTTACTATTTATTAATACTACATGATTTTAATGACTAATGGTTTGGGACACTTTTTCATGTATGTTCTTATTTATTTCATTTGAATAAATGTTAATTCAAAGTCTTTACTTTTGAAAAATAAGGCCATTTTTTTCAGACTTTAGTTGTAAGATCCTCTCTGGATTCTAGATGCTAGCTAGACACNNACCATATGTGTGATTTGCAAATATTTTCTCCATTCTGTGAATTATTTTTTCATTTTCTTGATAATATCATCTGGTGAAATTTTAAAATGATTTTTTAAAAATATGAAATTTAAATATTTTCCTTTTTTTGGTTCTGTTTTTTTTTCTGTATTTTTGTCATGTTTAAGAAACTATAGCCTACTACATGACCATGAAGAATTATAGCTATATNTTCTTTAGAGTTCAATAGAACTCCATGTTCAATATGTTAACTAGAACTCTTTAGAGTTCAAGTTGATCTAAGCTGGGTGTGGTGATGCTTGTCTGTCACCCAGAACTTGGGAAGCAAAGGCAAGAGGTTCAGGAGTCTAACATCAGCCTGAGCAATGTATCATGTTTGAGGCCAGCTTGTGCCCTGAGACTTCTGACTTTGTTTCAAAAAACAAAACAAAAATAAGAGGAAATCAAAAGAGTTTTCTAGATCTAGCTTTTTAAAAGTTCTTTAGAGATACATTTTGAATTAATTTTGTGTGATGTAGGGGTATGTATTGTCCAAATTCAACCTTTAATATTTTATTGATATTTAATTGTCCCAACACATTTGGAAGACTATTCTTTTCTNCACTGGGTAGTGCGGTGAATGAGAATGGCCTCATAGGCTCACATACTTGAATGTTTCGTTCTTAGTTGGAGGAACTGTTTGGGAAGGATTAGGAGGTGTGGCCTTGGAGGAGGTGTGTCATTTGGGGTAGGTTTTGAGGTTTCAAAATCCCATGCCATGCCNAGGTAGCTTGTTCTCTGCCTCATGNTTGTGGATCAGATGTAAGGTCTCAGCTACTTCTCCAGTGCCATGCCTGCCNGCCTGCCNCCGTGTTCCCTACCATGANAATCATGGACTCTAACCATCTGGAACTGTGAGTTANCACATTAAATGCTCTCTAAGTTGCCTTGATCATGGTGCTTTGTCACAGCAGTAGAAAAGTAACTAAGACAGGTGGTATTGACAATTTTGCTGACACNCTATTATCATAGAAGGACTTCAGTGTTCCATTGGTCTATTTGTCTANCATTAATGCAAGTACCACACTGCTTTGATTTGTATAACTTTGCATAAGTTTAGAAGTTAGAACATGTAACTATTTCAATTTTGTTCATTCTCTGCAGGGGTGGTTTTGGCTATTTGAGCTCTTTCTGNATTTCCATNTAAATTATAAGATCTGCCTTTTCATTATGAAAAGAGGCAGTTACAAGTTTGATAGAGGCTNTGTTGAAACTAAAGATGAATTTGGGTAGTATGNNGATTTTNACAGCATCTCATCTATTAAGCCATGAGAAGTGCCTTTGTGTCTACTTAGATAATCTTTAATTCTTCGTAAGAGTGTTTTTCCCTATTGCAATGTACAGCCTTTATAATCCTTGCTTCAATTTGTCCCTGAGCACTTAAATTTTTTTGTGTGTGTTATTGCAAATGGGATTATTTTTAAAATTTTGTTTTTTTTCCATTTTGGACTTCTAGCCTGGAGATCAGTAAGATAATACATTTATGTTGTTTTGGCCACTGGGTTTATGATAATATGTTACTAGCACAGAAGCAAATTAATAAGTACTCCATGGTTTTGTTTTGTTGATGCTTGTTTAGATTTGGCCAAAGAAAGTGCCAGTTTTATTAAATGTTCAAAGTGTAGTAGAAAAATATGTTTTCATAGTTGTCTGGTCAAGCGTGTATGAGATAACACATTGTTAAGCCATGAGGATGTGTTTGGAAAATTTCTCCAAACACCATTTGTTATTAAAGCATCAGTAATTTTNTTATGATGTACACATCTCGGAGTATCCTGTTTATATAAAGTCTGATGTGATGTCACTAGGCAATGCTATTTTATAGGAATGTCAAGAGGTGCTATAATGTTGCCTGGAGTCATGATATGACCCATGACTGTCTACCCATATATGTATATATGTGCATATACAAGTAAAGTCATGATGTTCTATCTTAGTATCCAATTGTACCAGTTATTGAAGAAGAATGCCCAACTTTTTAAATATAATTTCAGATTTGACTTCTGTAGATTTTATCTTGACCAATGTTTGTTTTGTGTGTTTTTGAGGCACTATTATTAGGTACATTAGTCAGAGTTCTCTAGAGTAACAAAACTTACAGAATGAATCTATATATAGGAAGGGGATTTGTTAGAATGGCTTACAGGCTCTGGTCCAGTTAATCCAACAATGTCTGACTGTGAATGGAAAGTCCNAGAATCCAGTCGCTGTTCACTCATCAAGGCAAGATGTCTCAGCTGGGCTTCAGTATATTCAGATCATTGTGATGCCAATGAAGGAGTGGACTTGGTAGCAAGGTGAGGGCAACCAGGCAAAGAGCAAAAGCTTCCTTCTTCCATGTCCTTATATAGGCTTCTGGCAGAAGGCGTGACCAAGATTAAAGGTGTGTCTTCCCATCTCAAAGATCTGCATTAGAAGTGAATCTGTCTACTTCAAGTTAAGCAAAAATCCCATCATTTTTTTGATTTAGTTAATTCCAGATACAGTCAAATTGAAAACCAAGAATAGCCATCATATTAGGTATATACTTTTAGAGCCTGCACATCTTCCCAAAGATGTTTCCTTCATTGTAATNAAAAAGTCTCTGCCTCCAAGCATGCTTCTTTTCCTAACATCTACTTGATGTGGTATTAGCGGGTTAGCCTTACTTTGTTTGTTTGTTTTTCGAAACAGAGTTTCTCTGTGTAGCCCTGCTGTCCTAGAACTCACTCCTTAGAGTAGGCTGGCCTTGAACTCACAGAGATCCCCCTGCCTCTGTCTCCCAAGTGCTGGGATTAAAGGCATAGCCTACCACTACTCCCAGCTATCCTTACTTTTTTTTTTGGCTAGTGTTGACATGTTTTTGTTTTTTAATTTTTATTTTTTAAAAATCTTACTTTCAACATTTTTTTAAGGTAACCCACTTTTAAACATCATGTACTTAAAAGAAAAAGGTTGCATATTTTGTATTCAGAGAAGAGCATTTAGTAAATTAAAACTACTATCTGACAGTTTTATTTTCACAATATTTTCTGTTGAATTTTTTTATGTCTTTTTTGAGGGGGATAAATTTATTATTCTCATTTTCCCTCTTACTAGCCTCTTAGGTGACATTCTTTCTACTTCTTTTAGTACTTTTACTAGAGCCTAAATCATTCACCCTTAGCTTATTAGAGTGGGATCCAGTTAGTTTTCCTACCACCTCCTGACTAATATTGACCCTCAACAACTTTATGTCCCCGATGCGCCTCCCTGTTCCTGTACCATTCTACTTATTTGATGCTGACAGTTAAAAAATTAAAATATATATTTTACATGGCACAAACACTTGTGGAGCCAATATTTATTTAANTTTATCCAAAATACATTGAGCATTGTACTGTCTTGTTCTTTTATCCATTTTCATGCTTCNACTTTGTCTATTTTCCTTTGTCTTATGAGGTTTCCCTTTGCCATTTCTTTCAGCGAATGCCTGTTGGATATTAATCCTCTCAGGTTTTGTTTGTTTGAAAATGCTTTTTTTTTTCTCTGTACAGACATTTTTGAAGGCTGTTTTCACTGAGCGAAGAGTTCTAAGTTGGCAGTGGTCTGCTCTCAGCATGTTGAAGATGTCATTTNGTTGTTTCTCAGCCCTGATCCTTTTTGTTTCAAAGCCAGCTTCCCTATTACTCCTGCTCACTTGAAGGTACTGTGTTTCTTTTCTTTGGCTGCTTGAAAGACTTTTTTTTTGTCTTTGTTTTTAAGCAGTTTGACGATCATATGTCTTGTGGTTTTCTTTATCCTATTTGGGGTTGTAAATATTTTTGAATCTTTAACTCGATGTCTTTGGTCAGTTTGGGGAAAAATACTCATCGAATATCTGTCTAACTATTGAACTTGCTTCAGTTCTTTGCTGTTTCCCCTTTAGGAGCTCCAAATACACACATGTTAGAACTTCCATTGTGCAATTTCAATCTGCTTTTCCTTTGTGTCCACACTCCGCCTCCTCTAGCCTAGGTTTACTTCACATGTCTTCCATTCTGTCTTAAACTCCATTTAGTGAGTTCTTATTTTCAGTTACTTACATTCAGTTCTGGAGTTTCTTTGTTTTTTTTCTTGATGAGAAAATTCTAGTTCTGATAACACTTTTTGTCTGTGTTCTTGAACTTATTAATCATGGATGTTTGACATTTGTATCTGATAACTGGGTCACACATGGGTCTGCATGTTTTCCCCTTGGTTTTTGGTTGTTTGGTTAGGTCTCCTGGCCTGTCTGGTAATTTTTTATCAAAGCTAGAAACAATGTAAGTGTAAAGCTAATATGAATTTCTGGTTCATGTTCTCTTCTCTTACAAAAATTACATTAACTTTGACCTTGGTCCAGTGTTTTGAGCATTGGGAGATTCCTATATTTCATTGGCTTTGAGCTGGTTTAGAAATGGTTTTGGTCTTTGTTGAGTTGTTTCAACTTCACCCTCATTTCTCATGCCTTGTCTTCCCATGGTAGCCGTTGGACCCTTACCAGGCTCCCTCCTTGATAGACTACAACTTTCTTTTTCCTTCACAGTGGTTGACTCTTGAGACCTTGCAAGTTGACCGATCGGCTGTGCTGAAGATCAGTGCTGTTGCTAGATTTATCTGTGTGTTTCACTCCTCTCTTGGATCTTTTCGTCCTAGTTGACTGAGTGTCTCTTGAATGTCTTCAAACAGAGGCTCTTTGTTTTGCTCTTCTTATATTTTATATGTTTAATCCAGTGTCTAAAGTTGTTCTTGGCAAAGGATTTAGTCTGAAACAAACTTGTCCACTATGACCAAAAGCAGGCGTCCATTACACTTAACTTTTTTTTTTTTTTTTTTTTTTTTTTTTTTTTTTTTTTTAGCTATGCATTCTATTTTAAGACCAGTGATTCTGGCCTTCCTTTAATATTAATGAGATACCTTCCTTTTTAAGTAGATGTATTTATTATAAGAGATATACAAGTTCCAGGAAATATAATAAACAGTATAATGAATACCCATGTTCTTTCACGTAGGTGTAGNTGTGTTCAAATGAAGACAGTGGACTTGGAAGAAAGTAGAAAGTAAATAGCAGTGCACTTGGTGCTTGNAGTGGATCATAATGGTGACAATGGGATTTAGACATGTTTCATGCAGTAGAAGCTCACAAAAGTCAATGTCCTAGCCTATAAGTATGCATGGCATGCTTGGTACAGCTGAGATGACCATCTAGGTCCTTGGTTCCCTTGTCAATACTTGACCTCGTCTAGCATACAATTCTTTTCCTGGGAATTTGTGTGCTTCCTGCCTCAGACTTGATTTCTTCAGTTCATTTTCCACTTTGGCCTGAAAGTTTCCATACATATCCTCAGTCTATTCTTAAAATTGTTTCTTATTTATTGGATTGTGGAAAAGTCTCCTCCTAAAGCATGAGCATGGTGTGTGTGTGTGTGTGTTTCAAGTCTCCATCAGTTTTTACTAGCAGTTTCCATATAATGTTTGAGCCCATGAGACTCTGGGTGATTGATCCTTCTAAACATTCAGCAACTTTTAAAACAGCATGCAAAACAATGAGCAGCTCCATGGAATGTATTGTTACTACATCGCCTCTCCATTTGTTTAATTGTATTATTTGCCTGAGGGATGCTGTGTAGATGTGGGGCCAAGTCAGCTAAATGAAACATGATCCTGGCACAAGAAAATAATGATGTGTCTCTTCTGTGAAATCACAGCCTCCCCGTCATCTCCAGATGCTTGGAACCACACCCTCTTCTTTTGTTGTTGAANGCAAAGNGGGTGGTGCCCAGTGGGGCTTAGCCATTGAGAGCAACAGCTAGAGACTGGACAGACCAAAGCAGTGGGAAGAGGGACAGACTCATGGACAGTCTAAGACAGGAGGCTTAGGCCAGTCATCTGCTGGATTTAGGCCATGTCTCTGAACGCAGCTGAATACTGATTCTATAGATGACATAGTAGAGAAAATGACCATGTTTAGAGGCCATTTGAGGGAATCATTTTCTTTATTCTTCTCTTAAAAGATCACGGGGACTCCCATATTAATAATTTCTAGATCAGTGGGTTTTGTCCTTTTGTTTGTTTGCTTGTTTCTTCCAACCAGGTCATTACATAGCCAAGCACAAACTGGCTTCTTTCTCACCTCTTTGACTTTCCCTCTGGGGTCCTCTGCATTAAAAGNAGAGCATGGGATNCAGCAGAGATTATTCTAGAACTATTTACCCAGTGCCCATCATGTGCCAGGCACTGGCCTGCACTCTGGTAAGGGACAGTGAACAAAGCAAGGTGATGTCCCCTTNTAAAGTTGACATCAAGGATGGGTGGGACAAGAAAAGGAAAATGTAGTCTACAGATGGCAGGGCAACCGAAGACTATGACAGGAAAGTAACAGGTAGGAGAGAGACGCNAGGGCTGGGAGAATGATGGCTGTGTGCTAAATATTGTGGTCAGGAAAGGGCTCACGGAGAGAGCGAAGATCTAGAGAGGTCTTAAGTGCCTGTTGAACTGGAGTCAGGAGTATTAGGGGGTATGGGGATTGTGGTAACAGTTTCCCAAGTGCCATCCCTAGAGATTCCACATTCTGTCCAATTCTGTGTCTTGCGACCT
>LZPO01087292.1:5403-16428 GCA_001675575.1 Neotoma lepida | reverse complement strand
AGTAATCAATTGTTCTTGTTTACCAATAATGACTAATGCTTAGGAGAAGGGAGATGAATCAAGGGAGAAGAATGCTTACTGCATAAGCAGGAAGATGTGGATCTGTATCCCCAGTACCACGTGAAGTCACGCATGCCTGTGACCCTAGCACCAGNGAGTGAGGGGTGACAACAAGAAGGTAGCTGAAGTTTGTAGTCTGGCTAAGAAAATGTCAAGCTCCTGGTTCAGGAAGTGACCCAGTTGTGGGGGGCGGGTAAGGTGGACTGTCATAGAGCAGAAACAAAACATCTTCCTCTGGCCTTCACAGGCATGTGTGCAACTGTGCACTCCCCTTTCCCCACATGCTTATGTCACACACACACACACACACACACACACACACACACACACACACACAGATTGACCTATTATTTAGGCATGATGAGTTTAGGTGGGCCCATAACTTTAGGAGCTTACAGAAAATTAGGCTGACTACATCACCTGCATTAGGGCTTTTAAACAGGACTCTGATTTGATTTTATCTTATTTATTTTTTTGTGTAAGATCATCATGTATATTGTGAAATTCAGCTGCTGAAACTNAAGTTTGACCTTAAGGGATAGATATCCCTCATCTATCTTAAGGGATAGATATCCCTCATCTATCTTAAGGGATAGATATCCCTCATCTATCTTAAGAGACAGATATCCCTCATCTATCTTAAGGGATATCTTAAGTTTCAGCAGCTGAACTGTACAACTATTATGAAATTCTTGCTCTTGGAAGTAGCATCTTTCTAAGATGANAAAAGGTACTGTCAATCAACTGTGAGCTTAATAGCTATCTGCAGGGGCTTCACCTTCTACAANGATTTCTGGGAAGTAGCCAAGGATAGGTCTAGCTGAAGTCTGCAGTTGGGAGACCTCTGAAATCAGGGCAAGATAGAGACCTTCAGAGGGAAGTGCTTGCATGCCTAGTTCACTGCCCTTAGCCTGTCTCTTCCCATTGGTGCTCACCAGTTGTGTATGGTCAGTTCCTGGTTGAGTGGATGGTCCAGCTTTGCAGCAGGATGAGATGTTACTTAAAGATAGCAGGGCAAGCTGGAAGACTACCTACATCAGACCCTGGGCCTCAGGTAGACATTTGTAGGGTTAAGAAGTACTCATAGATTCTAGGTAACACATCATCTGGAGATAGAATCTTACCAGTAATTCCTTGGTCTCCACAGAGGAACAGGGGAACCTTAAAAACACTTGAACATTAATGATTACTATGAATNATACCCTTCCTTTTGTTAATATTGATGTCATTAGGTCTCATGATTTTTCTCAACTTCTTATGACATTTTAGAAAGAAGAAAGTAAATGAAGTTTTACCATTTGTTTGTCANAAATATACATGTACTGGCTAGTCTTATGTCAATTTGACACACAAACTAGAGTTATCTGAAGGGAAGGAACCTTAATTGAGGAAATGCCTCCATAAGACCTGGCTCTAAGGCAGTTTCTTAGTAATTGATGTGGGAAGGCCCAGCTTATGGTGGGTTGTGCCATCTCTGGGCTGGTGGTCCCAGGTTCTATAAGAAAGCAGGCTGAGCAAGCCATAGGAAGCAAGCCAGTAATCAGCTCCCCTCCATGGCCTCTGCATCAGCTTCTGCCTCCAGGTCCCTGCCCTATTTGAGTCCTGACTTCCTTTGATGATGAACAGCAATATGGAAATGTAAGCCAAATAAACCCTGTGTTCCCCAACTTGCTTTCTGGTCATGGGGTTTTCAACACAGCAATAGAAACCCTAAGCCAAAGTATTTTTACAATCTTTTTATCATTTGAGCATTTCATACATGTATATAATGCATTTTAGTTTCCCTCCCAACTTCATGTGCTCTTAAAAATAAAATAACACCAAGCCNACTTAGTGCTGTCGTCTGTATGTGAATGGGTAGAGGACCACCTACTAGAGTATGGGTGGCCTCACAGGAGATGCATTCTTTAAGAAAACTGACTCTTNCCCTCATAGTGGTCATTAGTTGCCAATAGTTCATCAGATGGGGGATNGTGCTTCATGAGTCCCTTCCCTATCCAAACTGGGATTTTAGTTGGCTTGATTGTGTGCAGGTTCATGTGTACAATGTCCCTGTCATGTGTAGCAAACACTGTTTCACAGCAATCATCTTCTCCCTCTGACTCTTAGAATATTTCCACCCTCTCTTCCATGGTGATCCTTGAGTCTTGGGAGAAGGGGGTATAATATAGATGTCCTATTTCAAGATTTACTTAGTGCACGTTGGCCAGTTCTGAATCTCTGTATTAATCCTATCTAGTCTGAAAAGAAACATCTCTGGCAGGGGCTAAAAGATTCACTACTCTATGGATATA
This sequence comes from Neotoma lepida, assembly GCA_001675575.1. Taxonomy (NCBI): domain Eukaryota; kingdom Metazoa; phylum Chordata; class Mammalia; order Rodentia; family Cricetidae; genus Neotoma; species Neotoma lepida. The sequence goes on along the minus strand of LZPO01087292.1, from coordinate 14,074 downwards.
AAGATAAGAACTTAGTTTATTACTATATCTCTTGAACAAAATAAAATAGTTCTAGGTTCTCTCCTAGGGCCTATGATCTAGCTGGTCATGTTTTGGGTTTTTTTGTTGTTGTTGTTGTTTATTTTGTATTTCTTAAGCTCAAATAATAGTACCAGGCATGAGTTCCATCTTTAAATCAATTCACAAAGTGAAAGCTTGCCTGAAGATCAGAGTGTGGAGCTCAAGCCATAGAGGCCAGGTAGTGGTGGCACACACCTTTAATCCCAGCACTCGGGAGGCAGAGGCAGATGGATCTCTGTGAGTTCAAGGCCATCTTGGGCTACACAAGATTGATTCAGTCTAAAAGAGAAATAGAGCCAGGCAGTGGTGGCACATACCTTTGATCCCAGCACTTGGGATCTCACGCCTTTAATCCCAGCACTAGGGAGGTGGAGACAGGAAGTGATATGGCTGAGCGAGGAGACAGGAGCTCAGAGCTCTTTCAGGCTGAGGAGGCTTAGAGGTAAGAACTCTCTGGTGGCTGGCTGNTCTACTTCTCTGATCTTCCATCTTTCACCATGATATCTGACTCCAAGTTTTTATTATTAAGACCAATTGGGATTTGTGCTACAGATTGGTTCTTCCCATAACATTCATGCCTTTATCACACCAGTGGACATATCTTACCAGGCCAATCTTACTGTAGCTCACAGAGTTCACAACTTTGTAAGACTGTTGATTATTTTTCTATTCTGATGGGACCTTACAGCACCATGAAAGTTAGCCAGTCAGAATGAAAATTTCCAGGTCCATATCAACCTGATTTTTCTATTTCTTGTGACTCATGTTTATGTTGTTTTTAGCAATAATGTCTTACCATCAAATTCTGGATATTAATCAAGAACATTGGCATTAGCCTATAATGTTTGGGGTTCAGTTTTGACTACAGGATCTTACTGACAAATAACTGAAAAAGAGGTAACCTGTTCCTGGGATGTGGGCTTCTTATTTGATAGTGTAGTGGGGGGGGCATTGTCCCCCATTAAATGGAAATCTATATTTTTGATGTTATTTTTTTTCCAAGTTTTGCTAAGTTGCCTAGACTGGCCTCACACTAGTGGCCTTCCTGCCTCGATCTCCCCAGTGCTGGGATTATAGGCATGTATCACCATATTCAGCCTTTGCTGGGCTTATTGGTTATTGTATTCTCTTTAAAGTATTCACAAGCAATTTAGACATCACCATGCTTTAGAACCAGTTTGCAATTATAAACATTCCACCATTTCTGTTTTTGGAAAGGATGGACAATTATTGCTCTTCTTTCTTCTGATATATCTTTGCCTCTGCTAAGTTGATCAAAATCTCATTGTTATGTACACAAATTATCCCAAGCCCTGGGACCCATGTCATCTAGGCCTGGAGGTCAAATAAAGAATGAGAAAGATTCTAAGTATCTATATAAAGTGTGAAACATGTCTGAGTTATCAAGATGAAATTAAATATATCATTTTCTCTCTCATGTCACTGATCCCTTCATCTCAGTGGCTGGAGGGCCATGGGATTGGTCTTAAGCTATTTGCACCNTTGCTACAATGAATTTATCTATCCCATGCTGTGTCAGTAAATATCAGCTATTTTTCAATGACCCCTGAAAATATAAATCTTAAGTTATGACCTCACTCACAGGCTTCAGTTTCATTCATTTTTACTTGCTTGGATATATAGCGGAGGTCTCAGACTTAATATGTGCCAGATACTATTTATATTTCTCTGGCCCATCACCATGACTGCTTTCTCTCCAACTCTCTTGTATCTTAGTGAATGTCATTATTGTTGACTCAGTTCCTTGCCCTGGTACTGTTGTTTCTCTTATCCTCCCGTGGATATTTTTATCCCTCTATGGTTTAGGTGGGTCTGCGTTTGCTGTATTTATTGATTTATGCTCCTCCATTGTGTTACTTTTGTGGTCTAAGCCTTAGCCACCTCTTGCCAAGTTTATCTTAACCACTGTACCCCACTGGTCTTTCCATCTCATTATCGNGTACTTGCTGCTCAGAGTGATGTTTCAAACAAGGAAGCTGTATCTCTCTTCTGTTTTGTGTATCTTTTTCTTCAGAATTGAAGCATTCCCTCCTGGAGGGAGGAGGTGGGGAATCCTAAGACTCAGGAAGTAAAGGAACATACAAGATCCAGGAAGTCAATGAAACTTTCAAGGACCAGGAAACTCAGCAAGTTACAGAATNTCAAGGTTTCTTNTCTAGTTTGTCTAAGCAGTCAAAGTTGCCTGGGAGAAGAGACTTTCCAGTTGGTCAAGCAAGAANATGGTTTTCATGAGTCAGAATTCAGGCTGGGCTGGGTGTTTAGTTGGTGCAACTACATTTTAGTCATTCACGCTCATTAAAGTAAAATTTCACCCACATTTCTGCAAGTACCCCCAGTAAACTCANTAGTTCACTAAGTTGGGCTTGGGTGGGATAGGTTATTTGATCTGCTGGTGGTGCCTTATCTGGATGGCATAGGCATTTATTAACATCTCCTAGGAGAGGCTACAAACACCACTAGAGATAGTCATGGTCTCTCACCATTACCAAGGTTGGAGTGATCTGGTCCCCACCTCCTTCTGTGAGCTCTCTGAACTCACTATCCTTTAGCCACACTGTCTCCTTTGTGGACCTAAACCTGCCAGTCACGTTCACAGTTGTCTTGGTAGCAGCTGTTCCATTCACCAGGAATGCACNTCTCCTAGTTCTGGTCTCTGGCCCCATTCCTAACTCTCCTCAAGGGTCACAGAACATTGCTGGTCTGATGGCTTTCCCTCATCATCCTTCTATTTTGTTTTGTTTTCTCCTTAGCACTTAGCAGGATGNATTTCCTTGTTAATTCATGCCTACTTACTTAGACCATAAGCCCCAGGAAGGATAATTTTGCCGATCTGGTTCACCACTGTATCCCAAGTCCTGGCACAAAATTTATGTTCAATGTATATTTCTAGAAGGGCCAGTGAAGGGCTAANGGAGTCTGAACTTCATAGCTATTGGCTTACTNACCTTGTAGTCTTCACATCTTTTAGAATAAAACAACTGTCTTTTCTAGTTTGAATTTATTATGTCAGCAAGAAGAAAATAAAATAAATGGGCCTGGGTACATTTTTTCTTCTTCTTTTGGAATGTTGGATTCTCCTTCTGGAACCTGGAGCTGTCTCTTTTTCATCTTGCTCTGGAACAAGCCAGAAGCTTTCCTTCCATTGTTCTTAGCATTTCTGCTTAAGACTCAGATTTCTAGGGGCATAATTTTCTATTGTATTTCTCTCACTTCCTGGGCTTCCTCTTACTTCTATTGAGTATCATCTTTTATAATCTGAGTTCATCAGGTAATTCAGTTTTCTTAAAAAGCAAACAATCCACAGTAGAGTATTGTTAAGCCTCCATTCTTTTTATGAAACATTGAAATTTCTTACAAAGGACTCAGTCATAACCATGCCTAAAATAGAAGTCTATTCTAACAGTTTTTATTCTTGCAGTTNCACCAACTGTAACTTTAACATAATTATTATTATTTGACTGGTAAAACTATATAGCATAGTATAATAGGTGAGGCACAAAATTATCAAAGCAAAAGTGAATAGAAAATATATTAATGTTTAGGAAACATTCTGTGAATTAGTGCCATACTATCATAGTGCTTGGCACCTANAAATGGTGAAGGGGATAGCGGCATACTGAAATGTAAATTTCAGTTGTTAGTGAAATTTATTAAATTTAATAAATTTATTGTGTCAGATATGTGAACACAACTATTTAAATAATCTGACTCTACTTTCTCTCTTAGTGATGCCTTCTTTATGTACATCCATGTTTATGCATGCAGCTTCATATATGTTCAGTAATATTCCAATTCCCCCACTGAAAGATAGTTTAATTCCTTCCTTCCTCTCTTCCCTCCCTCTGTTCATCTGTTCCTCCCTGCCTGCCTTTCTTATTTCATCCTTCCTTCTCTTTCTTTTCTTCATTNTTCTGCCTGGACAATAATAAAGCAAAAGGCTGTCTTTGGCATGTCTGGGAATTTCTTCAGTAGGAGTGCTGATTCACCAGCCACANTCATCTTTAATTTTAGTAAATGCTTCCAAATTCCCTTCCAAAATATTTGTCCCATATTACATGTTTTTCCACTTTCCTCTAAAAGTTAGTGAACAATGTTGACTGTTGTNCAGAAAACACTAGTGGATTATTGGTGGATTTTCTATGTGATAAAGAAAACAGATTATACATTTAATATGTTTTCTTGTCTTATTACATAGGACAAGAATTGTGTTAGGCATAAGTAATAGGCAAGAGAATTCTTGTATTTCTACTGTACGGTGATCACCTTTTGTAATTCTTCAGTAAGTATCATGTCAGTCTTCTGTAGGGATTCCCACTTCAGACACNGAATCCCTTTTGTTGCTGGATCATCTATATTGATAGTCATGTTTCACTGTGTAATAATTGTGCCATAATTTTCTCATCTCTCCTGTGTTTGGTGGGCAGTTGGGTTGCTTCTAGATTTTGATTCTTATGAATGGAATGAATGGAAGCTTTATTTAAAAAACTGTTGTATAGGGCTGGGGAGATGGTCAGTCAGCAAAGTACATACATGAGGACCTGAGTGTGGATATCTAGAGCGCTTGTTTAAAAGACCAAGTGTTATAGTTATACATGTCACCTCAGCACTCACATAGGATTTGGGAGACAGAGACAGTGGATCCCTGAAGCTTATTGGCCAATTAGCTCCTGCTAAATCAAAGACCTTCAGGTTCAGATGGAGATTTTGTATCAACAAACAAGTGGCAAGTCATCCAGGAAAAACATGAAATGTCTATCTCTGTCTTTCACACAAGTGCTTGAAAATCTGTACACAAACATGCACACGTCCACAGAACATGCTCCACATACAAAGCACAACACACACACACACACACACGCATATGCACACGCACACACCAAACAAGTATGAAAAATGTTGTGTATAAGACCTTTGTGAAAAGTTTCATCTTTATAGAGGTAACCAGGAGTAAAAGTTTAGATCGTATGGTATGATGAAGAAATTGGTGCTCAATTTCTATGCTAAAAATATGCAGTTATTCTAGCACCATTTGTTGANAACACCATTCTTATTTCTTCACCTTGCCCCAGGTGTGAATGTCTCTNCCTGTTTCTGTTCTGTACGTCTACGCCATTATTATACCCTCTTGTCTATCATGACTCCCTAGACAGAGTCTGNAAATTGGGCACTATAGAGCTTTTGGCTTTGCTCATCTTTTAAAATTTAAAGTCACTGGGCACTTCCTATCAGAAAGCTTTCTAGAATTTAAATTGGAATTCTATTCATTTATTGATCAGTTTGGGGGCTGTGGCATCTCAACAGTACTTTGATTTTAAACTCATTAACACGAAATATCCTGTTGGGTTTTTAAAAATTCTTCCAAAGGCATCTATCTTTTCTAGTTTTTTTTTGTGTATGCCTCTTTTGCTTACTCTGTTGAATTTGTTTATAAGTTTTAATATTTTGTAAGTCTCTATTTTAGCCTTTTTATATGTGTTATGTGGTATGCATCATGCATCAGTGTATGTGTATTCATGTTTATGTGTGTGAACATATATATGTGTGTATATACATGTTCCATCTTAAACACTGACGTAGGGTCCTTAGCTGACCTTGGAGCTCATTTAGTTAATTAGCTTACTTCTGGGGTGCCCTGTTTCTACCGCAGGAATTCTGGGATTACAGGTGGGCCACTACATCCACTCAGGTTGATATTTTACCTTGTTTTTAAAGACCCTTAAAAAACATTTTCAGAGTTAGAGAAAACGAAGGAGGATCATTTTCTATTAACAACTTGGTAGGTTTGTATTGCCTTAGAAACCACCACTGGTGTGTTAGCATTCCCTGAAGTCNAGGCTCTGTTCTGATGCCACTGATTTTCCCACCATGTTCTTTTTCGGTTCTGGGATCTTATCCCAGATGCCACATNNTGTTNAGTCCCCANGTGCCTTTTATTTCCTCTGGTCTATGGCAGGCTTTCAGAATTCTCTTGCTTTTATGACCTTGACAATTCTGAGGAACACTGGCCAGGTGTTTTATAGAACACACTACATTTGGTGGTGTTTGATGGTTTTCTCATAATGGGATTTGGATTTGGGGGACAAAAGCCACTGAGGCAGGCAAAAGCTATTCTCATTACACCCATCACTTCCTGTATGATTGCATCAGTGTTTGAACATGGAGGGGGTTNGTCTGTAATCTCAACCAACTGTGAATTCAACTCTAGTCAAATTCTTTAATCCTGTTTTCTTGCCTACCTTGAGTTGACACTTTCTTGGTAAAATTTGAATATGTGGAAGATGGGTAGGGATTGCTGGGACAGGGGATTTGCTCTTGTGTTTCAATTCAGTCTGTGTTTTTATCTGGGCTTGACTGATTTCTTCTGATCATGGCCTGAAGATCCTTGTCTGAGCTTTGTCTACCTGTACCAAACAGGAGCTGGACTCTCTGTCTGTGAACATCTTTCTTCTCTGGAATCCAGTTACTCAGGCTTCTAAGTACTCCTTATTAGCCCCTTGGAATAGAGTGGTTTAGTTTTTTCTGAATATTTTCTTGGTTTTTAGGAGAAGAGAAATGGTCTGTGATGTTCTAGATCCTAGACTGAGTAAAAGTTATATATTTGGGTTACTTTTCACAATCTTTTTATATTCCTCATACCTTTTTCTCTCGTCCTGTTGACTTGCTCAAAGTCCTTTCTGTTCAGTTTTTCTTTGATCTTGCTGCTAGTTTGCAAGGTTGTGTATTCCTTTTATGTATGTTAAAGGTATGTTTTTCTGCATGATTGCTTAACTTACAATCAAAATGTATGTTTTCCTCTCATCAACCTGCTTAATTATATGGTATGGTAATCCCATGCTCTGTCTCGCCCTCTTTATCCTACCAGGAGAATAATAATTATGATCTTTTGGCCACAGGGGCTGCTTACCTGTTTAAATCTTCCCCTCTGGCCTCATTAGCATTTCCCATCTCATTTCTTCCTGTGAGGTTTACATTCCTTCCTTCTGGGGTCCCTTGCTTCCATAGCCCTTTCAGCCAAGATCTTTGTAAAGGTAAAATTGTGTATCCCTACAACACTGTTTTCATTTTGCAACTTGCCCTCGCTCCTGGTGGTAATTTAGCCAAGGAGAGAATTATCAACTTGCCATTTATTTTTCTTCACTATGTTTGACATATTNCTCCGTTTTCTTCTGACTTATACTAGTACTTTTGAGGGATTAGCTGCTGGTTAATTTGTTGGGTCATAAATATGACTTCTGACCATGTCTATGATTTTTTTCATTGTCTCGGTGGTTTTGCTGTAAAGCAAAATATGCATTATTTGGAGGTTTCTGATGTTGAATATTTCAAGAACACTTGAGAATTTTCTTGCTGTGTAGCCCTGGCTGGTCTGAAACTTGATATGCAGATCAAGCTGGCCTCAAACTCAGTTCCTCCTGCCTTTGCATCCCAAGTGCTGGGAATAAAGAAAGGCAAGTACCACCATTCCCTGCCCATGACCTATATTGTTTTAAATGTGAAAGCTCCANGATGTATTTTAATATCCAGGAAATTGATAAATTCCTATGGTTACATCCATCTTTTAAGATTTTCGTCCTTGAGTCAGGCGATGGTGGTGCACACTTTTAACCCCAGCACTCGGGAGGCAGAGGCAGGTGGGTCTCTGAGTTCAAGGCCAACCTGGTCTACAAAGTGAGTTCTAGGACAGCCAGGGCTACACAGAGAAATTCTGTCTTGAAAAANCAAAAATAAATAAATGAATAAAATAAAATGTTTTTCTTTGCAGCTTGCACTCATCAGTTTTCAGGGTAATTTTAGAAAATTTTATTAAGTCCTCAAATAATTAGTCTTTATTTTTTAAAGCAATTTTGAAGAAAATACATTTTCATATCTAAGAATACTTTTGGTACATCAATTTATTTAGTTATCTTTATTATGTACAATATAAGTTTTATTTATATAGTNTATAGTTTTATTTATGTAGGTCCTGAATATGCTATATCATTTATTTCTCTCATATATGTTAGACTAGCCTCGGATTTGCTGTGTAGCCAAGGATGATTTCCTACTGATCTTCTTNCCTCAGCCCCGAAGTGCTAGGATTGCAGCTGTGTACCACTCGTCCATTTATGCAAGGGGAACTGAACTTGATTCTTCTCGCCTGCTGAGTGAGCCTTCTACCAAGTGAGCTCTGTCCCCAGCCCCAGCATCTTGTGCTTCGCAGTGTTTTTGGAATCTGATATTCTCCTGGTATGCTTTCAGCAGACTATTGCATAAATTCCTATTTAGTTTTGTGTANTTATTTTAATTCAGTATAATGTATTCAATTCTCNTCTTGGCTTTTTAAATTTGAAATATTTTAATTTTCAAAAATAAATTTTAAATTTTCTAGATTGAATAAAAAACCCTATAATAAGTAATAGCTGTGTTTTCGCTTCCAGAACTTATAATTTAAAGCTATCCAGTTTCCTTGCCTATATTGTACAGCCAACTAAATAGGAGGGACACTGTCACCATCCCATTTTTAATTTCATTGTGAGTCATAGCATTTCTTCAAAGAACACATTCTGGTGATTAACTTCAGATATTCTCTCTCTCTCTCTCTCTCTCTCTC